>JANITW010000008.1:33355436-33365536 GCA_027564335.1 Erythroxylum williamsii
CCTATTGAATGATTGTTTAGTGTGTTACATTGAAAGAGATGTATTTGCAAATATTGACAATGATCTTGTTAAGAAAAAATTTCAATCTATGAAAAGTAAGCGAGGATCATTGTAATTTTAACTATTCTATAAAGCAATGATCATTGTAATTTTAACTATTCTATATTCTTAATAAAACTTTATTTTTTATTTAGTTTTGAAATGAAAATTTTTGTTAAATCTATATTTTATTTGGGCCTTCCTATCTTAAATTCCTAGCTCCGTCACTGATTGTAATAGAGATGTTCATTTATGATCCAAGCATAAACAGGTTATACAACATCGAATGAGCCTTTTCCTGTGAGACTTTAGGGGGGATGATGCCCTTCTTCTAATGAATTTGCCACAAGAAAATCTACCTTATGCCTTTGTTCGTTTGAGCTTGACAGCATCGTAAACCCATTAGAAAGTATTAAAGCTCCCTACTAACTTCGAAACAGATTATCACCTATTTGATTTGATCATGCAAACTGAGGAACATCGTCCATGTTGGTCTTCCCACTGAGTTACTTTGTCCATTTTTTACCTCTTAAGATTCCTATTCTTGTTGAACTTCCCAACATAGAATCTTTAGGAATCTCTCATTATAATTTTTGACTTTTTACATAATTCTCATAGACTACATCAATTAATATAAATGCTTGGAAAGTTACCTTAATAGATTTTTTCTATGATTTGGGAGTAGGCCTATGGAACGTTTGTCATAAAATAGTGACAGATACATCTGAGATATACAAGCCAATACCAAAGTCAGTTTCAAAATTTTAGAGAGAAAGATAGCATGAGTTCGTAAAATTTAAGTCCCCCTTACTTACATATGGTGAGTAATGGTTAGGCATGAAATTAGTTATGTGTGAGTTTAGTTTAAAATTTTGTGATTTATTCCTTCCTTTTTTTGTAACAACCACTGACCACTACAAGAAAAAGGTCGTTTAGCAACGAACATGACCTATGAAAAACGTTTGCATTCCGTCGGTAATATAAAATAGCAACGAAAATTATCGACGGACAACGACATCGTTAAAAAGGTCATAGGTGAATTTACCTACAGATTTTTTTAAAAATCCGTAGGTAAATTTATCTACGGATCTAAATATTTCGTTGGTAAATATCGATCATTTTATTGACATAATTTTATTTTCCGTCGGTAAATAAAATTAATTTTTTTAAAAAAAGTCCCCATCATCGTTGACGAGGTTTTTTTCAAGACAGCAGAACTAGCCATAAATTTCTCAACCTTTTTGAGCACACAACCAACCATCTTTTCAACATCTCTCTCTCAGAGCCTCTACCAGAGACTGCATCCTCCTCTAGTCTCTTCACTATTTGCTTAACGTTTCTATAGCTCCGATTCTCCTGAAACGCATCACCGAATCAAAACAAGAAAGAAAAAGGAAAGTTAAAATCACAAAATCTCTCAATAAAAACCCCTAAATGCAACAATTAACTGATTACAAGAGAGCACGGAGAAGAAAAAAAATACCTTGATGACGTAGCAACTCCAACGACTTATCGGTAGATCTGGAGGAGGAAGAAGGAGGAAACGATAGGAGGGATACGATGACAATGACCAAAGAAAACAACGCCGACGAGCAAAAACGGAGTCCACAACAGAGAAATCGTAGAGAAGAAAATTGAAGAGGAGATGCAAGAAGAAGGAAGAAGAAGATACAAGTGGGGAGGGGGAGGGGGCAAGATGTCAGGTGAGTTTAAATTAAAAAAGAATTTACCGACAGAATTTACCAACGAAAATTTTTGTAAGTAAACTCAAAATTTTTTTTATTCCGCCAATATTTCCTTCCTTTTTATCAACGGAAATCTTATACTGTCTGTAAATTTACCGACGGAAATCTTATACCGTCGCTAAAGTCTATCGCAAAATTTGCTGGGATAATTTTCTTCCACATTTAGCAACAAATATTAGTACCGTCTCTAAACCAAAATTTTCTCATCAATTTTATTGACGGAAATAGATGTTCCGTCGATAATTTCCACCCTTTTATCGACGGATATCTTATATCATCGCTAAAATCTATTGCAAAATTTACCGGGGTGATTTCCATCCATATTTAGCGACAGATATTAGTACCGTCGTTAAACAAAAATTTTCTTGTCAATTTTACCGATGGAAATAGATTTTTCGTCAGTAATTTGCAACGACATATTTTTCGTTCGTATGTTTCAGTCGCTAATTCTTTCTTTTCTTGTAGTGGACTTATTCATCTCCTCTCTTTCTTTCAATATCCACGCCAATTGGTTCTATTCATGATAAATAAAAAGAGAACTAAAAATAAAGGAGAAGAAACAATAATAAATTTAAATAGAGCGTTTTAATACCTAATTTCTAATTTATAGATTATTTGAAATGTAGAGGGTCAACTGGAATGCCACTTTGGCATGAATTTAAGAATACTTTGTTTAAGTTCTTCCAAAAAAAGCAAATTATCAAGAAATTTGATATATTGTGATTGTATACCAAGATATTTAGAAGGGTTATAGCTTAAAAATGAAAGTGTCTCCGCTAACTACATTTCTGCTGCCTTGATTTAGAATGGGCAGAAGTTAAAACAGGTAGGACAAGACGGTTCTTTGCTTTTACATAATTAATAGTAAACGCTTTGACTTGAGTTGGTTTTGGAAATGCAAGCTCCTATCTACTGCAGGTTTGCTGTATTTAGTCCAAGTAAGTACAGACAAGTGCCTATCTCAAATTTAGTGAAGACTCAATTAACTAATTAATTAATTTAGCATTGGAACTTATAATTCAGCTAGTTTAACTACTCTTCTCAACTTTCGAGTTCAAAGTTAAACCAGCCCACCCCCCTTTAACGGTAAAGTTTTGTATTTGAATTCACTTCGATGTTTACATTTAATGGTAGTTTAATTCATATGGTGGCATTCTACTTGGCAACTTGATAATAAATAAATTGGTTTCAGGCTCTTAATAAAGGAGAAAAGAAAAACATATGTGAAAGTGAAGATATTCCAGACATGTTCTTATAGCTTCATTTCATCTTAATACATCCTATTTGATGCTTAGGTTAGAATCACAGCCTCATGTTAGAGATACCAACCTATACGGATGGATTTACACTTGGTTTGAATGGTTTTAAATACTAGCTAGCACTCGTCTTTCCCCATCCTCTTTCATGGTTATTTATGATGCCTGAAATTGAGTTGGCTATCTCAGGAAAGGTGTGACATGAGTTACTAACTCATTGGCTTCTTTCCCATATGAAAAAAGTCCTTAACCTACATGAGAATTGTGCATGAGTACATGGAATCTTTATGAAAGCCTTACAGCACAACCACTCTTGTAAGTAACCACCAAGTGTTTGATTAATTATAACCACAGTAAGAGGATTGGAAGCAGAAGAAGAGAGAAGATGCAGGGAGTGTACGTACGTGTTAGTATCAGAATTGTGAAGAAAATGAAATGAAGTGGTCCCTTAGATTTCATAGATTGAATTCAAACATGGGGCATGAGACAGTCTCCCTGTGTCTGCTCCTCGGGTTAAACACAAGCTTCTTTGGTTTCTTTGAAAAATGATAAAACGGTGAAGACAAACTTTACAGAGAGAAAAACGGACGACGTACGTGAAAATCAAGAGAATCACAGTTATCAGATACATAAATACAGCAGAAGAAGGCTGAGGAATGAGGTAGTGTCAGTCACAGTCAGTCAGCAATTGTATTAATTACAAGTTGATTATATGATTCACTTGAAACACATGACCTGACCTTCAACGCCACGCAACGTCCCTGTAGTTTGTTATTGATTAAATAGTCTCTAATGTACCTTCCAACGCCACCCAATGACATATTAAGTTTAAAGAAAGACAACAAGGGTGAATTAGTTGGTTAAGATTCCTCACTTAACTCTCTTTTTTAATAAAAAGTTCTTAAGTGCGAGTCACGTTAAAAGATAAGAAATAGGCATGTTCTTATTGATGATCCTCTAATCTCTTAAGTAAAGCTCTTTGATCGGATCAATTACGAACGTCTCGCTTCCAGCAACAGTGTGAGAGTTGAAGCTATTAGAGAATCTGGGGTTGATGAAAACCCGATGTTAAGCAGGGGAGTCAGTGATCAATCATCAGCTGACCAATCAAGTATGTGAAGACTCCTTGTGCGCAGAAATATACAGGCTACGTAGGAACCTGAGAAATCTTGGAGTTCCACATTTACATCCTTTAGCATCGTGAGGTGGAATTGTAGGGGCTTAAGATTAGTCCGGTTAAGTCAGAATACCTAATATTAAAAAAAAAAGTTTAAAGAAAAATAGAAATGAACACTTCCAATGTGAAGTTAAAAGACACTTCCTTGTTATCTGTACGATAACATTTGCAGGAATTAAAAAAAAAAGAACAGAGAGAGAGAGAGAGTCGCAGCTTTCATTTGAAATCTCTGTTCCTTCCATATTACGAGGTTGCACGCCTCTGAGTCTTAATTACTTCTTCTGCCCTCTCTCTCTCTCTAAATAGTCCCCCACGCACTGACCCATAAAGATTCTGCGGTAGTGGCTCCTACCAGCGCCAAAAAGCATTCTTTTGCTTCAACTCCGCAATTACCTGATATTCATTCTTGACGCTCCTCTCCTTTGGCTCCTATCAGCGCCACCCAAATTGAGTGATTTGATATTATAATTGTCGTCTCTGGGTTTTCAAACTGAAGAGAAAGCTGCTTGTGGAACATTGTTTATTGTTGTCTGTCGCAAAGGTCCAAACTTTCATTTCTCTATATCGCCAAATCATAACTCTACTTATAACTAAACAATCACATTTCCAGCTAGTCAGTATAAAAGCTGTTATTTGAAACCAAAATGGGCCCCTGATGAATTTTTTTTCCTTTCTGATATACAGACCTCTTTCTTGTCTCAGACTACGACCCTGCGACCACCAACAAACAAGGAAACGTTGTTATGACCTTGTCCTGTTTCTGTTGGTTGTTCAAAACTTGAAAGCTATTGTACTCCTTGACTGTAACCGAAAGCCACTCACCAATACAAAGGCACTTTGAGAAGGTATCGACTTAGGAGGACTCCAAGCAAAACCAAGGTTGTGTTGCATGGATAAAGTAGCTACGATAACGACATTGACAACCAGGAGACCAAGGTGGCAATACCCACAAGCGCCTCCAACGCCAAGAATCCTCCATTTACCACGCAGGCCTCGGAGGAAGCCAAATGCAAAGGCCAATGCCAACAAGAACTGTTTACAAAGAGATAGGAAAGAAAGATTGGAGACTTTGTTTGCTCAAGAAAGAGAATTTACAAGAGACGGTGCTCCAGTAGTGGTGGTAAGTGGGTGCAGGGATGATCAGAGTCGGGAAGAGAGGAGACAGGGAGTGGAGGAGAGAAATACTGTGCTAGTGGAGGAAGAGAAGTGGAAGTTTCAAGCTGAAATGTTAAGGGCGGAGTGTAATTTGCTGAGGATGGAGAGAGAGATTGCTGTGAAGAAGATGGAGAGGAGAAGGGTCCAAATGGAGAGGACTTTAAGATCTGCTATCCAAACTCTAATATCTGTTAGTATTTTCTGATACTTGTTTGTCCTTTAGTTTGATCAGTTTGAATATCTTAACTTGCTTGGGTTTCGAGTGGCGTCTTCTTACGGACTGAATAACAATGACATAGTGAAGAGTTTGCTTTAGGAAACACTGTTCTGCTTACACACAAGGCTTGACGTAGTTGTGAGGCCACAGTTTAAAACTTTTCTCTATTCGTTTTCACATTTCTTAATTAATATCATCCATGTTTGATTGCTGAGGCAAGCTGGAAAAACATGGAAGTGGAGATTTCAAAGCTTGTGCTTGGATCCATGTGATCAGGCTTTGTAATTCAGATTCATATGCTATCCATCTTTCCTAACAGACTGCTCTGTATGGAAGCTGAGAGTTTATGGGCAAAGCGAACATTCCATTACTTTCAAGCTTAGAAGTCCTTGGATTGAAACCTTTTGTCGGGTTGCCAGGAAACAGGAAGTGAATGATAAAAGATTATCAAAATTGAATTTTGATAGTAGATTTGAAAAGACGGGTTCTATATGAAGATTAGGCCGCGTAAGCTTTTCATTGCTATAAACAAACAACAAAGTTAGTTGAAAACTCCATCTTGATTGTTTTTCATCTTTTGGTACCAAAACATTCGAACTTGCTTCACAAGTTTCTGTTTAAATGTTTAAACTTTATGAAGTAACCTGTAGTTAATCCAAGTATATTCTTTTCATTCAAACGCCTGGTAATGAGTTCCTTGAATCGATAACAAACGTGAAAATATCAATAAGACTATTTATCTTCATTATTCTGTTGAAGCAGAATTCTATTCATAAACAGCATTTAGTTTTCCCATAATGGCCTGAGTTTTATCCCCTCTTTTTTTTCTCACACAGTAGTTCTATTAAATTTTAGTGAATTTGGCGTGGTTAATGACTTAGTAGGGGAAAGAAAGGATTTCAGAAGGGAAGAATGCGAGAACCGTATTGGAGGAAGAGATTCAGGAATTAGCTGAGAAACTGGAGAAGTTGCAGAGAAGATCACTAGTGAAGGATTTACGATCTCAAAAATGCAGTAACTTTGACAAACAAGCATCCCATCTTCGGAGACAGCTAGAGAAGTTTGCAGCAGAACCAGATGGCATATGTGTAAAGGAGATTCAAGAGATAGCAGAAGCAAGCTTGCCCATCTCAAATAGTTTCAGTTTCATTGAGAATTCTGCTTCCATGCACAGTTACAATGTATAATACAATTTCCTTTTCCTATTGCTTATATCTTCTTACGTCTATCTTAAATTCACATCAATCAGTTGGTTAACATACTATTTTCTAGTTCTAGAATAAAACAACTACTTGAGAATCGTTGACTCTTTTGATGCAATTCTATAGGTTACTATCATCTGGCTTTCTCTTACGTGAATATTTACTTTCTTTTTCTTGAAATTCATTTAAACCCAATCCACAAAACTCATTCCACTCAAGGAGTTGTTTAATAACTGATATCTCCTAATTTATTTCTGGATATTGGTTATGTGGATTCGGTGGATTTTGCTTTGCACCTTTTATATTGTTGTCTTATTTATTGTTCACCTTCAACTCATGTCTCTGTGTCTCTTAATTTCCATCTCAACGAATATGCAGATGGAGATTCTGAGAAGGAAAATGGAGGCATTAGCGAAGGGAACTATCTTAGAGAGTATGGAAGATGAGTACCGGTCCATACTCTCTACAGCCAATAGTTCTGCTGCCAGTTCTGCTTCAACATCCAAGCGAATAGAATTGCCTGGAATGTCAACGTCCTCAATAAGAAACCAAAGCAAGGTGAAGTATTTTATCTTTATAATAATAAGAAGAGATATTCTATAGGCAAAGACAATGGTTTTAGAAAAATAGGAGCTTCTCACTAGTGGTAGGTTTGAGGCCAGAGGTGTATTCGATTGTGGAATTTTGTTGCTGTCCATGGTATTTGACTGGTAATTCTTTTCACAGGCTACAAGGCCTCTGGAGGAGAGAGCATGTTCAGGGTGTTGCAAAGCTATAGTGAGGAGAGTTATAGAGCAAGTGCGGGCAGAGACAGAGCAATGGTCACAAATGCAAGATATGTTGGGACAAGTAAGGGATGAAATGGAAGAACTGCAGGCTTCTAGAGACTTTTGGGAAGATCGGGCAATTGATTCTGATAATCAGATTCAATCGCTGCAATCAGATGTAAGTAGACCAACAGTTTGTCCTTCATTTTGTGTGGTTTGGAGAGGGACAGAAATGGTTAGCAGCAAGTAGTTACGAAAATGTGTTGATTCACCAATATTTCATCTCTGTGGTTACTCTTTTGTGCATTTTTTTGGTAAATGTTAAGTGCAATAGTTGAATTGTTAAAATTGATTTCTTTAGGTTCAAGCATGGAGTCAGAGAGCCCTCAGTTCTGAAGCCAAGGCAAATGAGTTACAAGCGCAGGTGTGTGTGCTTCATACCGAGCTGGAAAGGTGGAGGAAAGAAAGAGTTGCAGAAACAGCCGCAAACAGAAGTTCACCAACACCACTTTCTCAAGATACAAGCATTGAAAAGGAGAAGCGAGTACTAGTTTGCCGCTTGAAAAAAAAGCATCCAACCGATGATGATGGCTACAAGCAAAAGAAGGCATTTAGTGATGGAAGAAGAAGGTCCAAAGTAAGCACCAGTGAACCTAATGTCACCAAACGCTCGCCATTGAGAGATATTGGGAATTCATCACCATTGGCGGGGCAGAATAGTAGAGCAGTTTTTCCATGGCATTAACCAAACCTTCAGCTATGGGAGGGCTTGGATGTTTCTAAGGTAGATGAACTAGTTCTACAAGATGATGGTATCTTACAATAGAATAACATGTAAGAGTGAGACTTAGGGAAGACAAGGACTGTGGATTTTAGCATTAGCATAACAAGTCCCTGTAGAGTTCATCGAAAATTATGAAGTTAAGAGTCCTGATTTGGTTATTAATTCATGTCAATTCGAGACGGGATTCTCTTTCTAACCTTACTTGTCTAATTATGTCCAATTGAAAAAATGTTGTCATTTCTTCTTAAATTTTACAAATTCTATTAATTTTCCAAAATTCGTGGCTTATGAGCCAAGCCGACCCCAGTCGTCGTCCTCCTCGTCTTCATCTTTATTCAAAAACAAAAAATTTTCGAACATTTCTCCTTTTTTTCAACACTAAAGAAGCCTAGATTTCTTCACTTTCACTGATATTCAAATTCAAATCCCTACAAGACTATTGCCAATTGGAACCCTCTCATCGTCCCGTTTGTCTTCACCCCCTTCCTACACCTTGTAATACTCAGATTTCCAAATCTCAACCACATCAAAGTATGCAACTTTTATGAATGAGTCCATTATTGAGCTAATTTCCTCACAGACGAGTCCATTATTGAGTTAAACAACTTAAGTGATGAATTCATTATGTGATATTGCCTTTTGTCATTCTATCACAAAAGAAGGGATCAGAGAATGACAGAGAAAATGCAGGGACGTCTAGGGATAAAGAATGTTGATTTAAACTTTGAAATTCCTAAATTGGAGATATTGCAAGAAAAGGGACCAAGAATAGATGATGAAGCATTGGCAGTGATTTAAAAAAAAATGCCTTGGATTGATGCAACTAGACCTGGAGGGTTGCCTAAATGTGACAACAAAAGGGATGACTTAGGTGGCGCAAAACTGTAAATTATAGGAGATTAAGAGATATAAGCTTGAAATGGTGTGGTAATGTGAAAATTAATATTATAAATTCTTGGTGTTATCAAAACTGTCATTTAGAAAAATAATCCCTCCATTTTCTCCATATTATAACCAAGTGACATTCTTGTTGTGATGTGGATGTTTACACGACCAAGGTAGCTTCTGGAGCTTCGGAGTGTATTTGGCTGAATTCATTATGAAGTTTAATTGTAATCTCTTGAATTGATAATATGGCGTAGCTTTTTCCTTTTCCTTTTCAATATCATTTGTTGTCTCCACAAACTCGCTTTATATAAATGTGTATCAACTTTCATGAACAACTGTCATTCTTATTCATTCTTCCTAAGTTTGTTTGATTAATTCCATGGAATCTTTATGGTGTTTCCAAATATTACCTTTCTATACAATCACCACTATTGATCCAAAACCAATACAAAATTACCATCTTGAAGCTTTTGAGAGGGATCTTGTCGTGACTTAACTTGCATGAAGTCATGGCCATGACTTGCTTGCAAGGTCGTGCTAGTTAAGTCAAGATTGTGACTTGCTTGCATGGCTGTGGATACAAGGCAGTATGATTGGGTTATTTTGATGTGCGTAAGTTTTAATTAATTAATCTCGATAATTCAAAGCGCATGATTCTTTCGCATAATACCTAAGGTGTCAATCCTATAAGGAGAGATAATCTAATCATAAAATCTAAGGCCAGAACAATTCGTAAAATTCAAAATGTAACGGAACTAAAATAAAAATTCAATTCAAACAAGCAAATCAATTCAAGAATCAGTCATGAAAATATTAACAATTTATCAGTTACAACACACACTCAAGAATCAACCTAATGAATTACCAATT
>JANITW010000008.1:33379650-33390835 GCA_027564335.1 Erythroxylum williamsii
CACTAGTTGACCTACTTGGACCTCCAGATTGTGTATTAAAGAGGCATGATTCTTAGTGACTTGCTCGAATTTGCTTTTAAGCCTCTTATGTGCATCCTCCATGCCTCCAATTTTATCTAAAATCTTATCCTCCAATTGAGCTTGGTTTGTGTTGTTGGAAGCATGGTTCTTGAGGTCTGAACTCTCTTCTAGCATTGTTCGTCCATGAGAAGTTAGGATAATTCTTCCACCTGGAGTTGTATATATTGGAGTAGGGATTGTTTCCCCCTCCTTGTCCATATTGATCTCCCATATAATTTACTTGCTCTGGATTTTCCTTCATAAAAAAACATTCCATTGTATTATAGTCTATTTATCCACAAAGTTCACACTTAAGTTGCACGGATTTCGCTGGAGTTGAGGACGAAGCCCTCATATTGTTGAGCTATTGAGTTAGGTTGTCAATTTTAGCTTGCATCTCTGTCTTTTGATCAACAGCTGCAATTCCTTTTTATTTTCAAAATGTAATGGTTTGTCTACTCCGCTCGTTTGTCTATAGGTAGTTATTACTTGTTATGTCCTCTATCAGCTCTTCTGCTTCATCTACCATCTTTCTCATCATTGACCCTCCTGAAGTTGCATCAATCGTGCCTCTCATATGTGGGGTTGCTCCATTATAGAATGTTTACGACGGATGGTTTGATTTCAAACGATGCTACTTGTACGAGTAGCCTAACTTTTCCTTGGTTAGCAGCATTAAACCCTGGTCTCATGAAGTCCATAAGGGTTCATTGTTGATGTCCTTAATTCACTTCGTGGTCCGAATCTTGTTGAAATTCCTCAGCCATTATTGCTTTCACTATTTCTTCTTCTTCTTCATGTTGAGCTTTCCTAATGGATCGTTCTAGTCGAGTGATGTCTAAATCTAAGTTTTCAACTGCACGACTCAAACTTCTTGTGACTTTTATATTCATGTAAGAGCACGATTTCAGAAATAGAGAGAAAGAAACAAAAATTAAAAAATAACATTATAGAATTACACTACTTTTTTTATACAAAATTTTGCCTAGTTTGTTGCTTTAGCTAATCATTCTCATGAAAATGTACTAACAATCCCACTTATTTGATTGACTTAAAATTATAAATGAGTATGGCAAATTCCTATGGTGAATGTACTAACATTGTATCCTAATTAACTAGCATATTTACCCCTCAGTAACTTAGGTCACTAATTCACAAGCTAATAAATCTTTGTAACCTAAAAGACTATGTTTAAGGCTAAATCTATCCCATTGAGTCCTAGACATTAATGCATTCACCCAATTCACATCATGCAACCTAAAGAAACTATCATACAATATGCAAAATTCACACTCAAGATAAAAATACACAACCCTCCCCACACTTAAACAACACATTGTCCTCAATGTGAGAAGGGTGCGTAGACACACTATATGGAAACAAAACACAACAGACAAAAAATAAGAATAAAATACTAAAAAAATAAAAGAAAAGGGTTAGAACACAAAACTGTTTATCGTGATGGAGGTGGCGGTGGTGGTAATGGTGATAGTGTTAAGACCAAATCAATTTGACATCGAGAGTGTTTCCCTATCTTATAAGTGATTCAAGAGAGTAAAAGAATTATCAATCCAAACCATTTAAAACATATTTAGAATTTAAAACAAACCTAACTACGCAATAATTTAAATCTAACTATTAAACGTGCTAATTTAAGGTCCTTTGCTTGACCTTGCATCCTTAGAAGCTCAGCCTAGATTAATTATGAGTGGCTTACTTCCACCCTTCTTGTTCAACATCAAATTTGTAGCCTGTGAGTAAGGTACAAATTACAAAATGTTATGGAGGACAATATTGATAAAATTATAAAAACCAATTAAACTTAGTAATGTCCTTTTTTTCGAGTGAGTTGTCAACAAATTAGGGAATAGCAAAACTCTCTAAATTTTCCATGATATCCAACAGTTTGTTCGGTAAGAGGGTGAGTTATTCTCTTTTTGGTTCTTCCTCATTTTCCCTTATCTCCTCTTCTTCTTTAGCTTCTTGAGCAGAGACTTCTATAGCTTCTTTAAACTTAATGTTCGTTGTCAATTGTTCTCTGTCCTCTCGTTCCTTCAAAGATTTGAGCACATCAATTATCCTAAATGAGCTTCTATCCTTCGGATTCTTTAATACATCATTCATATTGAATGTCAGTTGGTCATCATTAATCCGAAGCATAAGGTTCTTTTCATGGACATCTACCTAAGATTTTTCGATGTTCCCACATGGTATATCAAGAACTAGTAAATAATAGAGAGGGTTGAAATTCTTTTTTTTCATCCTCTTTCTTCATCTCTTGGTCTTCAATAAGGTGGGGTTCGGTTTGATTTTCCAATGATGCTTCTGACTTTCCCCATTCTTAGGTGCAATAGCCTCATATTGCTCTCTTTGATGTATTTCCTTATTAATTAGAGAGTATTCCATACTTCTCTTACAAAATTCAGTAGAAAGTTGTCTCACTTGAATCTCTAGGTTGTGAATAGACAAGGCATGATTTTTAGTTACTTGCTCAATTTACTCTTATGGCCCTCTTCCATATCCGTGAGCTTATCCAAGATCTTTTCCAATTTAGAATCCCATGAATGGGAATCATCTTGCTAAAATCCTAATAGGTATTGATGTCCTAAGTGAGTTCTTACATTGTTGGACAAATAGAAATTTGGGTGGTTCTGCCATCCCAGAGTGTACATGTTCCAATAAGGATCATTACTTCCCCAATCATACTATGCCTTATTGTAGTTTGCAAAAGTTCCTTACTCCCTATAATATCTATCTTCCATCATTGTTCTTTCCATTTCTTTTTGGAATCTAGTTCTTCAGATGTCTCATTCTCACTCTAAGATATCTTGTTGTGACTCTACTTTATGCCCGAAAGTTTTTAAAAAACAAAAGATAGTGAAAAAGCGTTAGACTATCGCCTCCCTAGCAACGACACCAAAAACTTGATCAAGTTATTGCGATGTATGTAAGTTTTAATTAATTAACCTTGATAATTCGCAAGCACACGAGTCATTCGCGTAGTATCTAAGTTGTCGATCTCACAAGGAGGGATAATCTAATCCTAAAATCTAAGGCCAGAACAATTTGCAGAAATTGAAAATGTAATGAAACTAAAATAAGAATTCAATTCAATCAATCAAATCAATTCAAGAATCAATCACAAAATATTAATAATTTAGCAGTTGCAACACATACCTAATAATCAACCTAAAGGAATTACCAATTGAGAGAAAGAAAATTTTACCTATCTTTAATGCTAACCTCATCAATTATGAATTACTGGATTCTTAGTTCTAGACGATCTTAGGGTTAATTACTCTCTCTCGAGTTATAACTATTAACTCTAAATTATAAACCCTAATCAGATTATGGAAGTTACAATTTCTCAATTAACAGTCTATCCAAACCCTAGTTAGATTTGAGGTTGTCCAATAAACTATCAGAAACTTATGCAAGATCTCTCTTCGCACAATTTATCGATTTAATTTAATTCTTATTTTATTAAATCACCTAACTCTCATTAGCCCAATTTAATTACTTTCATTTGATTCACCTTCTTAGTTTATTATTGAATTATGCACGTCCAGAATTAAATCACAATAAATCCAAATAACTCATAAAGAATCAGATTTCGTTAAATCAAATATAAAACCCTTAAGATGAGTTTAGAACATCATCAACATCCAAAATCCTATTATCAAATGTTATTCCAATTCTATACAATAATAAAACAAAAAATAACAGGAAGTATGAATTGAACGGAAGACGGGAGACAGCGACGTTGGGAAACTTATGATCTAGGAAGTACATCGGGTCAGTTTCTTCTCCTCTTCTCTCTTCTTTCTTCTCTTTCTCTATCTTTTGATAATTCTCTCTAGTGTTTCTCTGAAAGTTGTTAATGCAAAAGCTTTTTTCTTTATGTTCTTATTGATATATTTATGTTCTTTTATGTTTAAGGTTAAACTAGGATTTTTTAAAGGCCCGAAAGGTCTAAAAAATCCCTTGAAACTTGATGTTTAGGAATGGTTACACCTTTACTCGACACAAGCCATGATCGTAGCCTACATCTAAGCCTTCTGTCACGATTGTGCACTATCAGGCCACAATCGTGGGTTGTTGTTTAGGCCTAAATGTCCTCCAAAACTCCTCCATTCTTGGATATGACCCTGAAACACTAGCAAACACATCAAAGTACCTCAAAAATATAATATTTAAGCTCAAAAGCTTGTATTAACCCATAAAACACTTAAAAGACAAATAATTAACAAACAAACATAATTCTAACCTAAACATATACTAAATGATTGAATTAACGGCTAAATACATGTCAAACTATGCCCTAAAATATGATGCAATTTACACTTGTCACCGTGACTTAACATCTTCTTAAACATTCCCCTATCTTCAAAGAAAAGTATTATGAAATTAATATGTTAGAGGAGAAGAACAAGATTGATGAGCATCGATGTATGGACCTATGTAAAGTAGGATATGACAAATTGACAAGGTTAAAAGGGCAAATAAGGGATGTATCTTTTGGTTTCAGGTTACTCTTGATAATGGTAATTTACTTCAGAGGTCTATGTATCTTTTATCTGGGCCTCTCCTTAATCTTCCAAAGATGGTGTGATACAATTTTTCCTTTATTTAATCACATGTGGTCGTAGCTTCAGAAATCTTGAAGGGTTAAATGTCTGGCCATATCTTTTTTGTAGGTTCACTATGATATCAATTGTAGTGGTTCAGTTTACTAAGAAAAGTGAATGTTCGATCTTCTCATTTTTCCAAGCAAACAGAGGCATTATACAATTTTCCTGTGTAGAATTTGATATTTGCTTTAATGAATGATTTTTTAATTACTTTAGAAAAGTTCTTTTCCCCATATCCTAATTTCAGCAGCCATCCAGCCCTCCTTTTGGTGCATTAAAAAAGTAACGTGTATCTTATGATGTCTACATCTTATGTACAAGCACCTAGTAATGCAAATAATTTTGCCATGTGTTTAATAGATAGGGATGATTTTTGTTTGTTTGTATTTAGAAGACCGAAATAAGTTGGAAAGTAGAGTGCCCTCTTTGTCTTCATTGTATCTTATGCTCCCTCTTTAGGTATTTTAGCACTTCTTGTTATTATTGTCTAGTTCACTATAAGCTTTTCTTTCTCTTTTCCATTGTTTTTTTTCTTTTTCTTTTTTTTCTTCTTGATAAAGTTTTCAATATTTTCTTGTGTTTCATCATTGTCAAAGATGCGAGGGTCATGTAGGATCACAAAAGTGGTTGCTCGAAAGGATATGGATTGTTTCTTTCTGCAATCAATAGGTTGCTATAAAAGGTTTATAGGAGAGTTTTTGGTTACGGATCATATTTTTCTCTCGCCATGATGGACTGACATTAACATAGTGGCATGTCATTCGATGAAGCTATTGATTTGATCGACAAGTGTATAATGGAGATTCGATCCAGACTAGTCGTTGCACCTCCAATCTTTGTGATCAAGATAGTTAATAAAGATGGAGCAAGGGAATAAGCATGGCGTGAATCTGTCAAGGAGCTTGCTTCTGTCTAAGGATTGTTTTGTTATACATCCTTTTTCCTTTCTAGATGTTTAATTTACAAAAGGCTCATGAATGCAATACTAATTTACCAGTTAGATAATGATTTGATTCTTTATGTAGAATAAAATATCATTTAGCCTATTAATGTTATTATAATCACCTGAAGCAATTCACTAACCTCTATGTTTCCTCTTATACCAATACCAAACATGTCACCAAGGCATGGAAGACGACAACCACACTTTTCATTGCAAATATTAATTCTCAAATTGTCAAAATAAAATGATTGTTGTGCATATTAATCAAAAATGCATTTTTAATTAATTAATACAATTAGTGATATAATGTAACATTAACATCAAATGCAACAATTGAAATTAAGAAATAAACGTAAAAAGGAGTACCATAATTAAATCAGTGGGACATTAGTAGTAAAACTTTGTTCATTTATTTATGCATGAATGACTTAAAATGAAATTTTAAATCATTATTGTATTACTAGCAAATTACAAAAATATAATATTCCAAATACTACATGAGAATATAGACATTATAAATACTACAAGAGTACCATAATGATGATGAGCGTAAACAATAATTGTGTTACTCATAGAAACACCAATTGTTTGTTGTGTGTCATTTCCAAAGCAATCTCACAAAAAATTATCTACCCATCAACTTATGTTTGTGCTTCTTTGTTATTCAATTTTCACATCTTTCAAAGCTTTTTTTTTCCCCCTTCTTACCAAGCAAATTAACTTTGTTCTCACATTTGGTGGAGTAAAGAAGTAGATGATCAATAACAAGATAATTTGAAATATTCCAAAAACTAGGATTGTGGAGAATTTAGTGTTGCTCCAAGAAACACACCAATGAAAGGGGGGAAAAGATAAGATTTTGACGACTTTCAAGTCTCTTCTCATATAAGTTTCGTTTGTTCTTTCATCTGTTGATTTTCTTACTTTTTTTATTATCATTCACTCTCTCTCTGTCTCTATCTCTAAATGACAAAATGACCCGAATGGCTCTATTCCCTCAAGAATGATAATATCTTTAAATTATTATTCTTGAGGGAATGGTTCAGTAGGCCTGAAACCACCTTTTTGTGAATGGTCCCTTTAATGTTTGCCTCTTTTTAAGTCTTTATAATATGATTTTGTTGCTGATCCATTTGTGTTTTAGAAGACATCATTTTGGTAATTTACTTTTATTATTAATCCTAATGTGGAAAGATATAAGCTAATTTAGTGCGTGACTCCTCTGATGGTTCTTAAACTCAAGATAGTCTTTATGTTTTCCTTAAAGGTAAGTTTTGAAGATATTCTTATTGTTTTGGTGCATAGATGTCATTCCTTTCTAACTTCCTTTGTTTCTGTTTATACATCTGTGTGAGTGATAATTAATGTATATTGTAAAGGTTGATTTGCTTAATATTGTAGATTAGTTAATTTGAAATATAAACATTTGATTCAAAGTTTACTGGTGATAATATTGACTTCTGGTTGGTATAAGGCCTTCTAAAGCATATTATTCATTTACTGGGAAGAATTTACGAAATATTTTAGGTGTTAGTTGGTCAACTGGAGAGAAGATGAGAACCTATCTCTGCACAATGTGAAACCTTTCATTCTCCAATCACTTTTTCTATTATAGGAATTAAATAAGCTATACAATGCAAACTATAATACATTTTCCTCCTTAATCTAACCATTTAATGTTCCCAGTAGTTTGTGAACACTCCTTTTTCGTTGTGTTAATAATTTTATCTAAAAACAAAACCATAATGATACATCATTTATGAATTTGACAGGTGTCAAATTTAGCATTAAACAAAATTACGGAAGGAGTACTATCGATTGGAATATGAACTTAGGAAGAAGCAACAAAAGAATGATGAAATTGGCATTGGCAACGAGAGTAGTAATATGAAGTCAATTGATTTGTTGCATCTGAATTTTGAGGAGAATTTGAAAATTTCCATTGATCTATTCCAAGAGAGTTAACACCAAAAATTGGGAAGGAGTTTAAGACATAACAACAAGCTTATCAATTTTATTTAATGTATGTCAAACACGTCAGCTTTGGAATAAAAAGGAGTAAAAATCAAAAAGATAAATGTTGTAAATTGATTTGCAGGCTTTTTTGTTGTAGTGCTGAAGGTAAAAGGATGTCTGACAAAAGAGATGTCTATGTAAGAGCTCCACGTTCAGAGATAAGATTTGGTTGTGAGGTAAGAATGAAAGTTAATAGTGTGAAAACTAGAAATTTTCAAGTGATTCAATTTGATGAGGATCACAATCACTATCTTTAAAGTCCAAACAAAAAACATTTGTATAAAGTCACAAAAAGATATCCTCTACTACAACAATGAAAATTGAAATGGCTAATAATGTGGGAATTCCACCAAAAGCATTCCATTATCTTATGGTGAGACAAGTAGGTGGGAGAAATATTTTTGGTTTTATTCTAGAAGATTACAAGAATTATTTAAGATCCAAAAGAACAAGAGATATGAAAAGGGAGATATAGGTGGCATGTTAGAATATTTTTATAGAATGCAATTTGAAGATCCTAATTTCTTTTGTGCCATTTAAGTAGATAAAGATGATTTGATAACTAATATATTTTGTTTAGACACAAAGATGAGGAATGATTACTTAGATTTTGGTGATGTTGTTTAGTTCGATACTACTTATAAGAAAAATGGTAAGGGTCATCTACTTGTTTTGTTTGTAGGTGTTAACCATCATAAGCAAACAACAGCTTTTGGTGCTGCACTATTGTATGATGAGACTGCTCTTACATTTGAATGGTTGTTTGACATATTTGCTAGAGCCATATCTGATAAAAACCTACAACTATTCTTACTGATCAGGATATGGCGATGGCAAAGACATTAACTTCAAGATGGCCTTAAACTCATCATCAACTTTATATTTAGCACATTTATCAAAATGTCACAATCCATTTGAGAGGTGTTTTTTCTTAGTTTAAAGATTTTTCGCAAGATTTCTACTTATGCATATATGACTTTAAAGAAAAAGAAGATTTTTTCAATGCATGGAATGAGATGCTGCAAAAATATGAATTTTAAGATAATGATTAGTTGAAACATATGTTTCATATAAAGGAAAAATGGGCTTTGGTTTATGGATGTCAAATTTTTTATAAAGACATGACCACCACACAACAAAATGAGAGCATGAATAGCATTGTAAAAAAGTGCGTGAGTTATCAATATAACTTTTTACAATTTTTTAATTACTTCTAAAGGCTTATTGATGATCGTTGATTTGATGAGTTGAAAGTTGATTTTAGAACTAATGTAAGCACTCTAGCATTTTTACTGCTAGTTCAAAATTTTAAAGCATACAGCTAGTGTCTACATACCATAAGTGTTTAAATGTTTTCAAGATCAATGGAATCATTCTCATGATTATAGTTTTCGTCTGTGTGGTGAAGATGGTGCAATTACAAAATATGAGATCACTCTTGTAGGGAAGAGTTAATCTAATATGGTCACTTATGATTCATCAAATGATGAAGTCCATTATATATAGTTGTCGAAAGTTTGAGTTTGCTAGCATTTTACGTTCTTTATGTTTTGAAGGTTTTTAACTTGAAAATTATTATGAGAATATCGAGTTAGTATATTTTGACAAGATGGGCATGAAAAGCAAAAACATGGTACCTTGATAGTAAAAGCTCCACTATTAATGAAAGTGAATTGGATCCTAAGATGTTGTCAAGTATAAGGTGCAAAGAATTGTGTGCATTAAGCATGTGATCAATTACAAGAACAATAGAGAGGAGTGATACTTGTAAAATTGTGAAAGATTGCCTTCTCAACATATTGAAGATGGTTGATGAGATATTGCAAGGTGAAGAATTAGTTGATGAAAAAAACCCAATATCACAAGATGAAGAGTTAACCCAATGGTCAAATCCTGAGATAAATATGTTCAATCAATGTGAGATTGATTTTGGTGAAAGGAATAGGATTAGAGGTGTCAAAATAAGGACAAAACCTACGTCAAGTAAGAGACTGAAGGGTGGCTTAGAGAAAAGTTCAAGGAAAAGAAAGTATGTTAAAAAAATGTAAGACTTCAGCAAATATGAAAGCTTCAACACACATACCCCTTTCCAGTACTCAGGTTATATTTTTGTCGATTTTATGTTTTCAAACCTTTCAATGCATTCAATTTATATCATGATAATTTCAAGTAGTTTTTTGGTTTAAATACCTATTCAGGATTTCGAAGAAAATTCCCAACATACCTATATTATGTCCACCATACAACATCCAATATTACATCAAGCTCAGGTTAGCTTTCAGTAGTTAAAAATGTCGCATGTGTTGTTTTACTTATTTTGAACAATTTTTCCTTTTTTTTTTGGTTATGACACATACCAAATACAACCACTTTAGTGTTTCGATGGGTTTTTAAATTATGGTTTACACTTATCAGAGAATGACTAGAGACTCTGGACCATATTCTCAGGTACTATTTATAATATTGTCTTTTGGGTATATGTTACTAATCGTTTAATGATTTCAATTTTCTATTTCTAGAGCACTTGGTTATGACACATACCAAATGAAACTAATTGGTGTTTCTGTGGATAACATAAGTATGGTTTACACTCACCATCATTCTGGAACAAATTCTCAGGTAGTATTTGTAACATTTTATTTTTGTAATATGTTATTTATCTTCTAATGATTTGTCATTTTAGGCCATTGATGTAAAAATAAGTAAACAAAGTTTTACTGCTATTATCCCACCTTTAATGTGCATGACTGATTTACTTATGATATTATTTTTATGTTTTTTTCTTAATTTCAATTATTGCATTTCATGTTAATGTTGCATTTTATTAATAATTGCATTTCATTTTAATGTTACATTTTATTAATAATTGTATTAATGAATTAAAAAGCATTTTGATTGATAGGTACAACAAACATTTGGTTTTGAAAATTTGGGAGTTGGAATCAAACCAAACAATTTAGGAGTTGGTATTTGCAATGAGAATTGAAGTTGTTCTCTTCCATACCTCGGTAAAAAGTTTTGTATTTGTAAAGAGGAGTGAAATTTTGATGCAATGTTAGCTTAAACTGTAAATCTTATTGTTCAGGACCGTAGGGAGAAGGTTATTCATTTAGTGCAAGGCCATTCATTTAGTGCATAATGTTAAGAAAACAATAGATTATATGTTATTGTGTTTATTAGTATTATGGGATTTTAAGGGTTAAACGAAAGAATTTATCATACAAGTAATGGTGTTGGGCCCCAAAATTTTTTTATTTATGTCATTAAGCATGAATGGTGTTAATTATGAGTTTATGTCTTAGGTTGAATTAAATTGAGAGGATTAATGGATAATTAAAGAGTATTTGAGATTAAGTTGAGTTTATTGTGGTTTAAGTGAAAATTAAAGGGTAAAAATGTGTGAGGGCATTTTGGGAAGATTGCTTGAGGTGGAGTGGTTTAGGCTTGCCTAGGAGGGATAAGTTGGTCTTTAGACTTAAGAAAGAGTTAGAGAAATTAGAAGAAAGAAAGAAGAGAAAATAAGGAGAGAAAAGAA
>JANITW010000008.1:33414958-33425549 GCA_027564335.1 Erythroxylum williamsii
AAAACCACATTTTCCACAACAAAAACACATTTAGGCCATTTACCGGCGATTTTGCCGGTCCGGGAATTTTCTCCGGAAAATTCCAGAAAAATTCCTGAAAATTCCTTAAAATAGAAAACAATTTATGACGCACTCAGAATAATTTTTCAAACCCATTTACCACGTTAATCACAATAGAATTGACTTAGGCACGCAAACCGGGAATATCATGTATGCATGTACAGTTATTTCATGTGCACAGATTTCGCTGTTCACTAGTGCCGGTATGCTTGGACAACACTAAGAAATTCCTATCAATCTCGTCCTATGCCAATTTACTACTTTACCCTTCCAGTCGGGGGTGAGATGTTACAATCGGTCGGTCTTATCCCGAGCCGTCATGCATTAAACGACGATGTCTGATCGATCGGGCCTATCACGAGCTGTCATGCGGATGAGCCACACAATCCTTATGTACTCCATCGACCCTTCTCCATGATCAGAGTCAAGAAGTAGGGGGCTCATGGTTGGGTCGGTCGTGCTAGGCCCAGGCATAGACGACCTATTCATAGATGGTGACTTCCCGCTCATAAGGGAAGACTTAAACCTAACAGGTATTTTTCATATATAAGTTCATCACCTCATCATGAAAAATGTACGACTTTAGAACCCTATTATTCTTTATTCCTAACCACCAAAATCCTCACAAGAAAAAGACTAACTTGAGCTTCGGAGGGGCCTACCGGCAGTCAACCCTCGGTGTGCCTTTATTGCTTTGCAGGTATCTCTGAGTCAAAGTCAACTAATCTCATGGATCCAAGCAGCAACATCCAACCATATCAAAATCAGACAGAACCAGTACTGATTCATTAAGACTCTTCTTTTTAGTTTGTCCCAAACCTATAAACCATTATAAATGTCCTGGCCCATAGTAGTAAAGCTGTTTTTCTAGTGAATTGACAAAACCTTCAGCCATGCGAGTGCTTAGAAGTTTCCGTGGGAAATGAACCAAATCTACGAGATGATGGTATCTTACTTTAGAATAACATGTAAGAGCGAGACACGTAAAAGATAAGGATTAACATTACAATAACATGAACATGTAGAGTTCGTCGATAATCGTGAAGTTCGACTCCTACTTTGGTTCTTTGTTCGTCTAGCTTTCAAATTCTCCATCATTGACCCCCTCGCACAGACGACTGATCTCGCACAAGCTTTTTGACCTTGAAGAAATGCAAAAAGATTGAAACTTTTGTGCTGCAAGTGCCACAATACAATTCCAAAACCACTTCTTAACAAATACTACTGTGCAAAAAATTGTGTGGATTTTCACCAAATTAAATGTGACTTTACTAAATCTTGTAGGATTTTTTTGGCTAAATTGAATGTGGTATTTGTTAATTTTTTTAATGATAAGGTAAGCATAATAAAGATAAATTTTGAATAGCATGAAATATTTAGAATTCAACTCTTTTAATATTTAAATTTTCTATATTTCTAATCAAAGATTGTTATATAAATGATATTCAAATCATGTTCTAAATAATTGAAGATTCAAAATAATACGTTCTTTACGTTTAAATTTATTGTAAAGATAGAAATTTTTTTTTTCATTTCTTTCACCAAGTGTGAACTAATTTGAACAACTGAATGGTTTCGTCAAAGACAATATGTAATTGGTTTCGACAAAGAGAATTGGCAATTGGTTTCCCTGTCTGACGATCCTTGTTGTGTAGCAAACATTCAACTTAGACAAAAATCATCACTCTCTAATCAACACACAAACCCAAAATCTGAGATTCTCGGATTATCCATCAAATAATAGTATACTGTACCAAATAAAGAAATCAAACAAATGCAAAACCTTAAACAAAACGCAGGACACGTGTCTTTAACAAAAAGATAACAAATTTAATCCACCCCCTGCCTAAAAATTTAAAAAACATTTAAACTTTTACAAGAGTAAGAAAAGATTTCAACTAAATTGTAGTGAGCCTCACAAGTAATTAGATTAAAATAGATGGACATTAATCAAAAAGTATATATTAAAAAATTGAAAAAGATAATTATTGTGACATTTTTGTAATATTTGATATTTTTTTAAAATAAATTCTTTATTCATTAGCATATTATATCTTTATTCACCATATATAACAGCTACGGGATGGACGAACAAGAAATTTCATCCCACCGTCTAAATGATCCAACGGTCTTTTTTTTATTTAGCTAATGTTTCTTATTTCAATCTCGCAGTCTAAATGATCCTACCATCTATTTTTTTCTCCGTTATTTAATATGTAAATTGTAATTATGAATTCATCAATTAAACAAACCAGATCTATTTGAATTTTTAAAAAGAGAAAATTTGCATAAAATAAGAAAGTTGATTATGAAATAACAGAGCAATCAGCTAGTTAGCACATATATTTTTGTAATTTTTAATTAAATATAATTTATATTAATTAATTAAAAATTTAAATATAATTAATAATAATGTATTGAGTGACTATTTTTTCATTCTATAATTAATGTATAGAGTGACTATTTTTCATTCTATAATTTAAAATACTTAAATTATAGTTAATTAATTAATTTTGATATAATTAATAACAATTACAATATAATAAATTAATTGATGTATTAAAATATAATTAATTGATTAAGTT
The DNA here is from genome assembly GCA_027564335.1 of Erythroxylum williamsii. Classification (NCBI taxonomy): domain Eukaryota; kingdom Viridiplantae; phylum Streptophyta; class Magnoliopsida; order Malpighiales; family Erythroxylaceae; genus Erythroxylum; species Erythroxylum williamsii. The sequence goes on from JANITW010000008.1 coordinate 33,417,604, forward strand.
GTAAATATTAATATTTAGTATATATGTTAGTGATCAGCTTGTATTATTAATTGTTAATTATTATATAGTAATATTTAGTTAAGTAGTAACGCCTGTGACTTGTTAAGTCACAATTGTGCATTTGATTTTGTTTTTCTTGTTATCACCACCTATATAATTTAATAACATTAAAATATTATTAATTATTTTATTAATTATAATATAATTAATTGATTAATTAATTATAATATATTTAACACATATAGAAAATAAATAAATAATTAACTAATTAATTAATTTCAGTATAAATAATGGTAATTAAAATATAATAAATTTATTCATTTATTAAAATATAATTAATTAATTAGTTATTAATCGTTAAATACACGATTGTGATCATTTCGTTTTTCTTGTTACGAGCACCTATATAATTTAATAATATTAAAATATTATTAATTAGTTGATTAATTATAACATAATTAATTGATTAATTAACTATAATGTACTTAACACATATAAAATAAATAGTTAATTAAATATAATTAACTAATTAATTAATTTCAATATAAATAATGATAATTAAAATATAATAAATTTATTGATTTAGTAAAATATAATTTATTTATATATTAATTAATAATCGTTAACTATTCTGTTTATTCAGTTATAATTAATAATAATTAATATATAATTAATTAATTGATGTATTAAATAAAATATAATTAATTAATTAATAAGTACGTATTAATATTTAGTATATATGTTACTCTTGACCTTGCATTATTAACTAATTAGGCCATATATTTTTTTCATTTTTAATTAAATATAATTTTTATATAATTAATTCACTAATTAAAATATAACTAATAGATTGATTATTTAACATTAATTAAGTATAGAGTGACAATTTTTTCATTTTATAATTTAAATATGCTTAAATTATAATTAATTTATTTATTTCGATATAATCAATAGTAATCAGAATATAATAACTTAATTGATTTATTAAAATATAATTTATTTATAAATTAATTATTAAGTTTATTAAGTTATAATTAGTAATCATTAATATAAAATTAATTAATTGATGTATTAATTAATAATTAATTATATGTTATTCATTATCATGCATTATTAATTGTTAATTATTATTAATTATTATATAGTAATATTAGTAGTCATCACAAGAGTAACTCCGACGCTATTATGCCTATATAATTTTATCACATTTTTTATTAAATCAAATAATTAATTAATTAAAATTACTATTAATTAGTATTAATTAATTATAATATATTTAACACATATAAAATTAATTTCTTATTTAAAATATAATTAATTAATTAACTAATTAGCTAATTTTGGTTTAATTGCTGATAATTATAATATAATATAATTAATTAAATTAATTATAATTAATAATATCTTATCTTTATTTACCATATATAATAGCCCACATCTCTTTTAACATTAAAAGATTTATTACGTGATGTTAGATATTTATGTAATAGCTAATAATTTATATATTGTGTAAAAAAATTTAATTAAATTAATTTAAAATAATTTGACAAATATTTGTTACAGTAAATAATAAACATTTTGTATAAGATAAATGAAGTACATAAATTCAAATTGAAGATTAATTAAATAATATGTCATTATTTTAATAACTCATGTGATACACATAAGTATAGGCCCAAGCCTTGGACATACGAAAATAGAAGAAGATCCTATCAATTTAGAGACAAGTGATTATTGTATGAATAATTAACAAATGTGGTCATCTAGACGTCATGCCCAAATTTAGCAAAACTATTTTACAGTTTATATGTTACCCTTCGCTTGCCTATAAATCATGTTTCAATTGATGTTTAAATATTTATAACTTACAATGCACTAATTTTTAAATTAACCCTTAAAATAATAGATATCAGATAATTTATGAATAAACGTTTTTACATTATATAATCCAAAAATGTTTAAAGATATCAATAGTGAGGATTTGATGAAAATGACCATGATGGAGAAATACAATCAACTGAGGATTCCTACAGAGTTAGTTACTTTCTAACTATTGTAGATATGACAATTGCTTTGTTGAATAATTTATTTAAACAATTAACGACATCTAAAACTAATTTTTGATTTTTATTTGATTCAAAGAAATTGAGGTGATTGGATAATAATGAACTAAGAGAATGTTGTGCTAAGTTTACAACTATTTTTTCACGTGCCAGATGTGAATTTAGATTAATTTTTTTCAGAATTAAAATTGATACAACAAATTCTTGAATTTGTTAAAGTTGCAGATTATTATCCAAATGTTTCAATTGCTTATCGAATTCATTTGATTATAAATATGACTATAGTATTAGCTGATAGAAGGTTTTTAAAGTTAAATTATTGAAAACCTAATTGAGGTCATCAATATCACAAAAAAGGTTGAATGATTTAACTATTTTATGTATTAATATGGTCATTTTATCTAAATATGGTATAAGGGTATAAGGGTGCTTTAGTAGGATAAATTGACCATATTTAGCTGGCTGTGGTGGATTGTTTCTCTAAATATGGTCATTTTATCCTACTAAAGCACCCTTATATTGCAAAAAATATGACTAAGGTATTCGTTAAAGAAGTTGTACGCCTACATGGAGTGCCATAATCCATCATTAGTGACCGTGACCCTTTACTTATTAGTCTTTTCTGGAGGGAGTTGTTTTGTATGCAAGGTGATATGCTTAAAATGAGCTCCTCTTATCATCTGAAAATGGACGGACAATAGAAGTTCTTAACAGGTGTTTGGAACTTACTTAAGGTGCTTCACTTCCGAACAACCTAGGAATTAGTCTTATTTCATTGCGTGGGTAGAACTATAGTACAATACCATCTTCCATATGTCTACAGGTTCAACTCCATTTAAGGTTGTTTATGGGAGGATACCTCCACCACTGGTACGGTACTTACAAGGAGAGACTAAAGTGGAGGCTATGTCTAGAGAATTATTGGATAGAGATGAAGCATTGAATCAACTTAAATATAATTTGGATAGGGTGCAGGAACAAATGAAGAAATACGTAGATAGAAAAAGAACTCCGTAATCTTTTTAGGTGGGAGATTAGGTTTTTCTTAAGTTTTGTCCCCATAAACAGTTTTTGGTGGCTAGATGTATTAATCAAAAGTTAGCAGTTAGATACTTTGGCCCTTTTCAAATTATGGAAAAATATGGGACAGTCATCTATAAGCTCCAACTAACCTTAAACTCTAGGGTCCATCCAGTGGCTCATGTATCTCAACTCAAAAAGGCTGTGGGGAACTATTCGGTGGAGACAGCTTTGCCTGAATGTTTGGAAGTGGAATTGAAGGATGTTGTAGAACCAGAAAGTGTGATGGCTAGTATGGTAATCACTAAGACAGGAGATTCAACCCACCAATGGTTGATTAAATGGAAAGACAAGCCTATGGAGAATGTTACTTGGGAGGATGAATTCGTTATTCGCAGCCAATTCCCTCAATGCAGCCTTGAGGACAAGACTGCTCTTCTAGAGGGGAGCAATGCTAGGACTGATATGGGTGAGGATAATTTAGGAAAGGGGGAGAATAACAACAAAGGGAATAAGCTTAGGATATGGAGAGCATACTGGAGGATAAAAAAAAAGGTGTAGAGGGAATTAGTTAGTTAGTGGTTGATTTAGCAAAATAGAATATTTTCAGACTAATTGGTTTTGAGGTTGAGAGGTTGGTGAGGATAGAGGAGGGGAGAAAGTTATTGTAGGTAGAAAGAGGATTGTTTTTTCTAAGGAGCATTCAGCTATGGGGGTGTTTCTTAGAATCACCACTGTAATAGTAATGCAACACTCTTTCGCTCAATAATACAAACTTACTATCCTTTGCAAATTTCCAAGCAGCGTCTTCAGTCAAAGTCTTTGACAGGGCATACCAAAGCTGGAAAGAAAGAGAAGAACAAAAAAATTATAGGAATATCACCTATAAATGGCAGATTGTTATTGATGGCAAACAATAGATTCTTTTCCTTATTATCAATTTGGCAGCAAAAAGCAAGTAGTCATTTCACTAAATGAAGGGGAAAATCTAAATGGGAAGATGTAATTCACTGTAGCTCTTCCCTCTTTCCCTTCCTTTTGTACAACTATCCCTCACTTAACCATTGCTGCTCCACCCAAGGTTTCTATCCCAACTATTGGAGACACAACTGGAGGACCTAGAAAGACATAGAAATAGGTCTTTGGAGATAACTTTGACTCCTCATTAGTGTTCAGCCCTCTGGTGGAGATTGATGGTAAGCTAATGGTGGCTCCTAAGCTAGATGTTTTGCAGTAGGGAGCTAAGACATAGGAAAGATTTTTTATAGACAAAAGGCCTATTTTTCCTATTATACAAGCGTGGGCTTCAAGAAACTAGAAAGGAAGAGGTCTAATGGAGGTAATGCTAACTGAAGAGGATAATATAATCTTTACCTTTTCTTTCAAATCGAAAGTTCAAAAGGTAATAGAAGAGGGCCTATGACATATCTCTTAACTTCTATTATTTCTCTAAAATTGGCAACCTTGAATGGAATTAGAAAACATCAGAATGAAGAGCATACCCTTATGGGTGAACATTCACAATTACCCTTTAGGGTATTGGACTACAAAAGAGTTGAGTATGCTTATGAGTTACTTGGGGAAACCTATATGCATTGATGAAAATACTACATTGCAAAAAAGAGATGGATTTGCTCAATTATGTGTGAGTATGGATATCTATAAGGAAATGAAGGATAGTATCCCTATTCTAAGGTTGGTTGATGAAAACTCTCTTAGAGAAGACAATGTCTTGGTGACTTACCAATGGAAGCAGTCTCTTAAAGCTCAAGGAAAACAATGGAAACCAACAGGTAGAGTCTTCATTAAAGGTGACTGTTGGGAAGTAATGGGTATGGAAAAGAATGAGTATGAAGAAATTAAAGAAACTGAGGAGGCAAAAGAAGTAAAAGAAAACCAACAAATGGTTCAGTCAGTTAATGTCTCCCCTAAAATAACGGAGTGCATTACGAAGGAGAATAGTCCTAATTCTATTCAGTTGAAAAGAGTTTAACAAAATTTATCAGAAGATTCTTGTAAGTCACCAATGAATAAAGGAGGAAACGTTCTAGAAACTAGCGGTGCTATTCTAAATGAAGGAGTTTCGGTTGTTCAATAGAAAGAACAAAGTCTATCAAAGGTTGATTTGCAAAATGGTAGTAATCAAGAGGAGTAGTTTGATCATGTCACCTCTCAAAAAAGTATTAGGAGTAGTAGTAAAAGTTCCAAAGGGAAACAAATTGCCTACGACTTTGATTGTATGGAATGTGCATGGAATAGATAATCCTTCTAAGCTTAATGCTTTAAGGGATTTTGAGCTAAAGGAAAAGCATTGGGTTTTTTGTATGCTGGAGACTAAAATCAGAGAAGTTAATCTGAATAAATTGATTTGTCTAGGTAGCAACTGACAGTTCATTACATACCATCAAATTCATGTATATGGAAGGATTATTATAGCTTATGATGGTGATTACTTAAAAGTGGAGGTTCTGGAATCAAGTTAGCAACATATTCATACTAAGCTTCATTTTAAAATGAAAAATTCTTAGGTTTTGGCTACTTTTGTTTATAGATTCATCAGTGTATTCTAAAGATTTGACCTTTAGAATTACTAAAGAAGGATTAAGACTTCGGTAAATTTCCCTTGGGTGGTTTGTGGGGATTTTAATACCACTTTGTTCATATCAGAGCCTGAAGGTAATTGTAACCTACTCAACTACTCCTCTGATATGTTTGATTGTATGCAAGAGGTGGAACTTATAGATCTAAAATTTGAAAGTCATAAGTTTACTTGGACAAATAAGCAAAGTTCTATTTGAAAAATTAGGACAAAATTGGATAGGGCTATGGTAAATGTAGAATAGCTTCATACTTTTTCAAAAAGCTTTGCGAAATTCCTAGACCTTGGTATCTCAAACCATACTCCTATAAAGATTGGTAACTTGTTCACTACCTCCAGAATCTATCGTCCTTTCAAATTTAACAATTTTCTGGTTAGCATGGAGGGATTTTAAGAAGCAACAGTGAAGGTGTTGGGCACTGATTCTGGAACCCAACTCTTGCTCTAATACCACAACTGTGAGTCCCCGCTTTCGAAGCCCAACTTTTGGAGTCGTAAAACAAGTGCTTATGCTTGTTACCATGTATGGTTATTTCAATTAACCCTCATTAGTCATCCTCGGTTTATCTTCATTCTTTGATATCGTAAGTATCGGGCCCTATTTTTTGAATCATTCTTATACTGAAGCAAATATTCTATACTCAACTTCCATCCAGATATATTCACAATGCCGAAGCATGTTCAGTAAAATAACACCAGTTTATATTATTCTAACAAATTCCTTCACTTTCCTTCAATTAAAACCTTATTCCAATCATTTCGAAATGTTGTCAATTTTTGTAGAGAGATAGCACAATGTGTGTTGGGATCTATTCTTTCAAGAATCACTTCATTTGGAGGTCGGATAACAAAGATTGGCCGAAGGAAATCAAACAAGGTTCTATCCTCAATCATATTGAACCTATTTTGAGACAAATCACATAACTTGCTCTAGGAATATCAAATCAAGGTCATTCTTGAAGAGTTCGAAAGAGGAATTCAATATCTATATCTTTCATGAAGACCTTGAAGACAAATTCTGTGACATCCTAATACCTTCTGGGAGGATATGGGGATGCCACACAAGACAGTACAAACAAACCAAAATATTTCACGGAAGAATAGCATAAAATAATAATAATAATAAACATGTCCAAAAACATACAAAACATTTCAGACATGCATTTTTAGAATCTCAAACATACATATAATACATATCATAATTTCAGAAACAAAAAAAAAATCCAAATTTATATACAAGACCAAACAAACTCAACAAAATACATTTTTTAGCAATACAAAACTCAGACTCCTTTGGCCAATACGGTTGACTTGTCCTAGTCGTTATACTCTTCGCTCTGAACCTACACGGGGCAAATCTACCGTGCTAAGCATATAGCTTAGTGAGTAATAACTAATCTATACATGAAGTGACAACTCATTATACGGAATCATATAACAACATAAGCATGCATTAAAAGATTGCCTAATATTAAATCAGATATAAAGCATTTCAGAACAGATTTTATACTTATCAAAACTGAATATCACAAGAGGGTATAAACCCTTCAGAATCAAAATACAATTTTTGTTTCTGTTAGAATCAAACATATATAAGATTACAAAATCAGAGGACTGCAAATCGATTTACAGAGGTGGGTAATGGGATTTATACGGGAAATACTGAAGTCTCGATACTAAAGTGTCTAGGAGAGACCGAAGTCTCAACACCGAAGTGTCACAAGAGCAGCTGCAGACCCTTCTACGCATGCCTATTTACCCACAGCTAGGACTTAACAGTTTTAAAACAAAACAAAGTCATTTCAGACATTTCATGCAAAGCAAGTAGTCAATCATATTCACATGCAAATAGCACTTCTTTATCATATTCATCAATCAATACTTTGGACCTTCATGTTCGGAATCAGTACACAATTCAGTACACATTCATCAATATCAAATTCAATTCAGTAATAAACCAAAAACAAATAAGGTGAGACCATCTTAGGTTACTCACAATTGCTCCTATTTGCTTATTGCCTTGAAGTCCCGACAATATCTGGAAGTGGTTACTCTATGTGTTCCTCTATAACATTTAACACATATACAAATCACTATTGTGCATGATTAAGAATTCAGTTAGGTATACTGAATATGTATAATGCATGTTCATGATAAATTCTCAGGTATATTTTCTTACTAAACTGGTGTAAACATCAATTGTACTTCAAAAGTTCCAAAATTCATACATTCAATTACTATTCTAGCTTTTGCTGGAAGCACCT
>JANITW010000008.1:33537354-33548359 GCA_027564335.1 Erythroxylum williamsii
TAAGCTTTTGATGAATTTTTCTACTGTGAAATGTTTATAAATGGCAAACGCTTTGAAAAATGATTTTTGCTTATTTTGATTTATAAACATGATATCCACAAGTTGTAAAGCTCACCTCCCCCTCCCCCCCTTTCATCCCCATCTCCAGGTATCGAGCAGGAGATCGGATGAAAGAAAGTCAAGGCTTTTGTTCGTTTTTGCTTATCTGGTATTTTGTGTATTTTTTATTTTGGTATTGGTTTTGTATATGGCTTGGAATGGCATTAAAGTTTGTAGTGCATTTAATTTGGAATGTAAGTGATTTCTAGACTTGTGTATGGAATTGAGATATAGATTTGTGTATGGTTATGATATATGAATGGGATTGTTTGATTTATGGATTTGTATATGGAATAGAAAAGTGAATTATGGTTTTGTATATAAATTGTATATTAATTTTGTTTTAGATTTCGGAGGGGAGGTCCGATGAGGTTGATGATTGAGAATTATTTGAAGTGCTATGCAGATGATGATGATTAAATGTGTTTGTTTATGATGGGATTCCGGACAAGAGGTCCAATGAATCGTGATTTTTGAGCTGAGATATAGAAGTGCTTATTGTGTATGAATTGTGATTTGGATATATGGATATGCGTGTTATGTGTCTATTGGCAAAAGAAAGATAAGAATTGGTTAAAAAGAAGATTTATGAGATAAGTATGAATGTGAAAGATAAAATATTTGAGTTGATGGATTTGAGAAATTCCAAATGGGAAATTGGAATGGTTTTGAATAAAGATGAATAAGATGAAAAAAGAAAGAAAGAAAAAAATTTATACCAGTTTTCGAATTGGTTTAGTCTTAAGGTATCCAACGCGCGTTTTTCTAATGTATGAGTTCACGGATGTCATAAATTTGTTTCAGTTCGATGACCCATCTGGTTGCTTTGATTCCAAGCCAATTCGATTTCCTTTGGTTTCTGTCTACTTTGTGATTCCGAGTTTTCGTTTCCACGAGCTTCCGATTTGATTTCGTTGTTTTTGGCCCATTTTTGTTTGTGTTCCGTTCTTTCATAATTGATTTCTTTCGTTAGCTTTCGCATGCGTTTGCTTTGGATTTGTTTCTGCCCTTTTTATTTCGCTTTCTGTTTTTCGTTTTTCAGTTGGGGTCCGGTTTCAGAATCGGGTTCCAACATCACAGACATAGGTCGAGGCCGATTGCATTTGAATCCCTAATTATTTGCTAAAATAAGCTACGGGATGACCTTGTTGAGAAAGGACAACCCCAATGGCTACATTGGAAGCATCTGTCTCTAACTCATGAGCTTGAGTGAAGTTAGGTAGAGTTAATATCGAGAATGAGGCAAGGGTTTGCTTCAAGGCCTCAATTGCATCTTAGGATTCCATGGTACATACAAAGCCATCATATTTCAGAAGGTTTGTTAAGGTTGCTACAATAGCAACATAATGATTCACAAATTTTCGACAATAGATCATGAGGCCTAAGAAACCCCGAAGCACCTTGACAGACGTAAGAATTAGCCAAGCTAACACAACATCAACTTTTGTTGGATTAACTTGAACACCTTGGCTAGAAATTATATGCCCCAAATATTCAATAGATAAGTAAGCAAATGAGCATTTTTGTTGTGTAGCAAAGAACATATTATCAATTAATAATTGTAAAACTTGCCTCAAATGTTGTAGATGCTCTGAAAATGACTGACTATATACCAGTATATCATTTAAAAAACCAACACAAAGCTCCATAAAAAAGGTCAAAATAGATCGTTCATGGCATAGTGGACATAGAAGAAGCATTAGTTAATCCAAAAGGCATGATCTGAAGTTCAAAACGCTCGTTAGTAGTATGGAAAGCAATCTTATGTATATCCTCAATGGCCACCCTAATTTGGTGATATTCTGATCATAAATTGATCTGGGAATTTAAGCCCCTGAAGTTCATCTTCTAACTCATCCATTATTGGGATTAGGAATCGATCCCAAATTGTCGCTGCATTTAAGGCTTGATAATTAATGAAAAATACCAAAGGCCATCTTATTTGTAAACCAAGAGCAATGGAGAAGATAATGGACTAGTGTTTGGCCGTATATTTCCTTCTGCCAACATCTCTAATGGTAAAGATTCCATGTCATTTTTTGGGTTATGGGGGTATCTGTATGGTTTTACATTACTAGGAGCAGTTCCTAGTGTAAGATGTAGGTGGTGATATTAAGCTCTTTGAAGTGGCAATCCTTTGGGTGGTTCAAATATTGATTTGAACTCAGAGAGGAGTGTTTACAAGTTTGGTAGAGGAGGGGTGATGATCGTTGATTGGGATGAAACTTACTATAGAGAGAGCAGATCGGTTGAAGCTATAGCACAAGTTTGGTTTAGCCTTCTAAATTGAATAAATGATAGGATGTTGTCCTTAATGGCTTTATCCCTAAGCAAAGTAATAAGTGATCCATTAAGCATAAAAGTCATGGATAATTTGTGAAAATCGGCAAGCATCGGGCCCAATTGAGTTAACCACTGAATACCCAATATCACATCTGTCCTAAAAAAATCCAAAAGACACAAATCATGTGTGAATGTATGGCTTTGTAGGCCAACTTCAACAAACTAGATTAGACCTATACAATTTAGAGTTTCCCCATTACCCACTAACATAGAACATGACAGTTTCGGTTGAATAGATAGTCCCAAATAACGAATCACTCTTGGTTGTACTAACTTATGAGTACTTCCAAAATCAATCAAGATTGTAAAAGTGTATCCTGTGATTATACCATCTAATTTCATGCAATTATGAGATGAATGACCATAAAGAGCATGAAGTGGTCCCTAAAAGTCAGTTGGCAAGGGCAATGTGGAAAGTGGTGGTTAGACCCCAGAAAGTTCTAAAGAAGGGGAATCTAAAGAAGGATCCTGATCGGTTTTAAATAATAAGAAAGGACTAGTATGGCACCAATGTCCTGGTTTATATTGTTCGTAACAATTAAAGTAGAGCCATTTGTCTCGCCTTGCTTGCATTTCCACCGAGGTAAGTCGTTTAATAGGAATAGATGATGTTGGTTTGACAGTTGTGAGAGTAGGATTGGGCAATGATGGTTATTGGTGTGATGTGGAATGAGAATCCAAAAATTTAGATTCAGTGAGCTTGACGAGGCTAAAGTTTAGGTAAGGGAGTGTGGCTTTAGATCCAATAACTCACATTGGATACCCATATGTAAACTTGAAGTGAAAAAATTTTAAACGATGAATATCAGAGAGGCCAATTAAGTGATTAGAGATGTTTTCAAACTCAATTTGATATTGAGTGACAATGGAAACTTGGCGAAGCTTGAAATGGGATGCCTATGAATTAATGAAGATTGATAGGCCAAATCATAATTCCAATGCTCTAGTAAAGGTGTCCCAGCCAGTTAGTTGGTTGTTTTGGTGCATCCACTAAGTGAGGGTTTGTCACACCGTAAAGAATGCCACTATCAAAAGTTGCTATTTAGGGGAATAGAGTAAAAGGAAAAATATTGCTTTACTTAAAATAGCCAGGCGTGTGGCTTGGAGCCATCAAAGGTGTTTAGTGAAACTTGGGAGTTTTTGGTTGAAATGAGAAAGGTGGGTTTGGTAAAGGGCTTTAGATGGCTAAGAAACCTGGGCGACGACAGGGAAGGATAGGGTTGGGAGCAGTGGTAGCAGGGTCAAAAATGAAGAAGGGTTGGAAACAATTTTAAGGCATTAGAGTTTAAATTATAATTCTTTCATAGAGGTGGCATAGCCAAGAATGGTGGAATCTAGTTTGGATTCCAATGATTGTTTAAGCTCCTGATGTGAGGCTTGAAGCTTTTGAAATTGGGCATTAAAGGATTCACCCATAGAGTGAATGACATTAGCCAATGAGGTATCTGTTTTAGAAGGCATTGGTACAAAACAATGAAAACACCAATGATGTGAGCAGATCATAAAAACATAACAAAATAGAGATAAAGGTAGGAAAAGAGAGAGAAAAGGAATGAGAAGAGAATATTTTCATTGCCTTTTTTTATCATGACTCGGTACCACATCGGGCACATGACAACCACCATATACCCGGGCTAAGGACACTTACGATACCCTTAATCTGTCTATGCAAAGCGAATTAAATATCCTTTGAAAACATTTGGACAGTACAATGATTGTATTATAAAAATCCTAAAATTAAATTAAAATACTTGTAAATCAGTTTTAAATGCACTTCTATATTCACATTTAAAACTCTACCATAACTTCTGGACTTTAAGTCCACTCAAGAGTAATCTCAACAACAGTACAAAAGGTTTATAAATAAGGTCATTTACAAACCATAAGATAGTCAAGAGATAATTTACAAAATCATAAAACATATCAACATAACCAACTTAATAAAAACATAGTTAATGAGCCACTATACAACAAAAGTACAAATATAGACTACCCACGTGCGGTAATGCCTCTAAAATATCAAAAGACTGCTCGATACACTCAGATCCTCAAGCTCACCAAATTAACTTGCATGGTTGGAAAGGGGGTGAGTACACTATATACTCATAAGCAAGAAAAACATATATCGCAAATAGAACTTGATACACACCAAGACAGTGTAAATAACCTATAAATGTGAACATACGTGACATAGAAACATATAGGCCTAGCCTATGACTCAACATATACTTGTTAGGAACCATATAAGCCTAGCCTATTAATCATTCATCTTGTCAAAATAAGCCAAAACAATAATGTGTGTCAATACTAGTCAGCCAAACTAGTGTGCACACCCACTGATTCCGGGTGTTGGCTCAACTTTCATCCGTAATAAGTTCAAACTATAGTTGACAAAAGCATCATGACCTTAGGTAATGACCTCATTAGTGTCCAAACCTTATGTGTGAAATCACTCGTAAGTCTCGTAAAAAGGCATTGATACGAGGACTCAACTTTTATGTGACAACATTAAGGGTACGAGTTCGCTTAATATGTTGTGCCTAGTACACAATTGACCAATCATTAGCTCAGTAGTTAAAAAAGTCATATACAAATACTAAGTACTAAAATCAAGTAAGGCACCATACTTTTATTTATTGGTTCAACCGATAAAATGGAACCTTTTCTTGGCTCTAAGCCAAAAGAGAACACATATATGCATCATACATGACTCGGTTATGCATATGAAAGTTTCAAAATATTATTTCATGCAATAAAAGTCATCTTTTGCACTCTAAGTGCAAAGTTGTTCAAAAATGTAGTTTCAGAAAATAAAACATTGTCCTTTGCACTTCAAATGCAAGTTTGTTAAAAACAATATCATTTCTCAAAATACATAATAAAAACATAATTTGCAGTCCAAGTACAAAGAGTTATTTCAAAACAATATCAGTTATTAAATACACAAGTATACTAGCATCCATCTGAGATTCAATTTTACTATGCATTACCTAGGTTTAAAATTCACATACAAATCATCATGTATATCTTGGGATGTCCTAATCCTATTTAAAAGATATGATTTGTTAAGGCCCAGGTCTCGATACTTATTACAAGGCTATGATTTGAGACGATTAGGTAAAGATCGTGTGAGAGGGAGGCTGAAAGCTTCAAATTGTAATAAGAGTAACAGCGTAAGCGCTGGTAGACTTCGTTGCGGCAAAGTAAATGTTTCATTGCGGCAAAACTAGGGAATATTACTAAGGGCCTTCGGGAAAAGTTTGCCATGGCCAAAGTTAGGCTTCGTCGCGGCGAAGTTATAAGATCGAGCAAGAGTACCTTTTGAGAAAAGTTCACTACAGCCAAAATCTTTCCTTCGCTGCGGCGAAGACTTCGATTTAGGAACCTAGACCTGAACCATCCAACAACATACAATTTTATTTCCAGCAACAATTGACAACTCCATGAAGAAGATAAATACGAACATATACAATGGGAACTTATTCAACTTTTAATCTCGTTACTTATCAAAACGGAATTTGAGTGTAGCTTTAATTACATATCAACAGCCACATCAATGGTATAATGCAAAATATAAATGAATGCTCATGTTTGATATACTTATAAAGCTACCCAAAAATAGTCGAACTAACTTAGTTACAAAAGTAGTTACCTTGGAGTTTACCAAAGCTTTGCAAGGATCAATGATCTTCTTGTTCTACAACTAAGGAGTGAAAAATAATGGGTTGAGTCGTGAAGCTCAGTGACTAAAACATTTATAGCCAATGATAACGAGCCACACATCAAGCATAAATATATTTACACCTATATATCTCATTTTAATCTAACAATTAAATTATCTACAACTTTAGCTCAAAGATGGTACTTAAGAATGTTACCACATAAAACATATCATGTACATTTAACCATAAAAAACATAACACTCAATTGTGTATCATGCTTAACCAATCAAAATGAAATCCACAACATAATGGCTTGAGAGTCCCATGGATCGAAATGGAGAAACCGAAGTTTACGCCATAAACAAAATGAATCCATTTTTTAGGAGCTCATGTGCCACAAGCGAGTAGCCGAGAGAAGGCTTTAAGTCAACATGTACATCATAAACGAAATTATATCTCTCTTGCCGATACACAAGTAAACTTTTATGTTCAATTCATTTCATCATATGTTCATACTTTCATGCTTCTTATACTTTTTCCTCTTTTGATCAATATAAAATGTCGTAACATTTTTTTAGGCATAACATGGCAATGAATCATAATGCATTTTTCCAACAATCACAAAATTCAAGTCACACAATTAAGCACACAAGCAAGCAAGAAATTTGCCCATCATCACAATAACTATAAATATATTACCCACCTCGTTACTTGTAAATCCAAGTTCAAATTTGCCTTTTCTCTTGCTCTTGCATGGGATTTTCTTCTTTTACTTCAAACAAACCAATTTTCATTCAAACCAATATTCCAATAGAAAATATGTAAAGCTTCAATAATCCAAAAATATAAAATAAATACAAATTGAGCTTAGACTTAATCTACCCATAGTTTATCTAGGCTAGAAAACTAATACCTAGTTAAAAAAATCCATGAAAATCAAAATGGGTTTTTTGGTTCTCTTCTTTCTCCCTTTATTTCCAACACAAAACTCATTTCTCTAATTCCTTTTCTAACCAAGAAAGAAGAAAAGATGATGGAGATTACCTAAACAAATCGATTCCTCTTCCTTCTTCTTCTTTCTCCTTCTTTACGTTTTTCTTTTTCCTTCTTTCCTAGCTTCCACATTGTCTCTCTTCTTTCTTTCTTCTTTCTGCGTTTTTTTCCCCTTTATCTCTTATTCAAGACCACTTTTTGTATTTGTTTGAAATGTCTATTAGCTCCTTTATTCTCTTGTGTCTATTACACACTAACTAAATTCTAAAATTTCTATTCAAAAATTCTAATTTTTATTCATGCTTGCTAAATTAATGGACTAATTTCTAAAATAAATAAATTTGGGGTTCAACATGGTTTCTTCAACTCACCTCAAAAGAAGGTGCACACTCCTTTGAGTTAAACAATCCTAGTTACAAGCTTCTTAATCCACAACTCCTGAGCCTTTATACATACAAATATATAATGTATTTAGTACTCAAACATTTATCTCATATTCATACACCATCACAACCAAATTCATCCCTAATCAATCATCATAAATGTTATTCTAACATATGTCAATAGGTCAATAATTCACTTACTAATTTAGCTCATTGTCTTCTCAACTATTAAACTTACCTAACCTTATGTGCAATGTTTACATCATTTTCTTCCTAATATTTCTTTATGAACAAGTTGTCTTCTTTTAATCATAACTCTCTATACAAAGATCCAAATGCCATAATTCTTGTGTCCCATGAAACTAGATTTCCATTAGTCTTAATATATGTAAAAATTAAATGAACAACATCTTCTTTTAAAATATAATCTCTATCAAAATTATGTCATGTTTATGGTAAGAAATAGACTAGCAACCAATACTCAACCCTCAATAAATCATTATCAATATATCTCCTGACAAAAAAGTTTTACAGAAGCATTAATATGACATCAATAATCATTTTTCACGTTTTATACTTTCACTAATTCGAACTCGAAGGCCCTTAAAAATCAGGAAATAGTACAAGGTTCTTGCACAGGGTTCTATCACAGGCAGTATTAGGGAAACAAATATAACTCAAGTGTTAGTCACTATTTGTCAAGCCATTTTCATAGAGGTCAAGTTAAGACCTATATCTACAACTTTTATTCTTTGAGTTTCTTCAAATTCGTGTTTCTTCAAATTCGTGCTCTAAGGATATGACGGATGGATCGAAAGAGAAAGTTGAAATTGAAACCAGAATTTCAACTTATCTTGATAACTTCTTTCCTTCTCCTATTCTCTTCCCTTTTTTCTCTCCTTTTCTCCTTTTCATTTTTTCCCTCTTTTAACCTTATGGCTAACCTTCACTCTCACTTCTATTGCCTATTCATCCATTTTCTCTACAAAATTCAAGAAGGTCAAACTAATTCATGTGTTACCATTCCATTGGTCCATGTGTCACCCTTTTTTTGGTACATATGTTATCCTTCTATTGGTTCATATATCACTATTCTATTAGTCCATGTGTCATTTACTTTAGACTTCACATGTCACTCATTTAAGCCTACACATTTCACCAATTGTAAGACTATACATGTCACCAATTGTAAGACTACACATGTCACCACTTATAAGACTATATATGTGTTATTTGTAAAGCTTCACATGTCACCATTCTATTGCTACATATGTCACAAGTCTAATTTGCCAATTGTCACAAACTTAAAGGGTCACTTGTTGCAATTATATTCAAGCCACTTGTCATCCATTTAAGTGAGCCATTTGTCACTTATTTCTAATGTCACATGTCACCATTTTATAGGCCTAATCAATCTAAATTCCCATATATCAATTTGTCCTGTTCTTTAATATTTTTCTTATACTAGATGCACATATCATCTCATCAATTACTCAATTGTAATAATAAATTTCCAATTCACTAATTATAGTCCACCAATATAAAATTTAAGACAAAATCAACACACAATTACATTATGATCAATAAAAACCTTTCATACCCCGAAATATGTCAATTGAGTGCATATATTATCTTCCAATGTTTTCTAAATCATGATTCATATGTATATACGAATATTATACATGTGAATGAAATGCACATTGTAAATTCTTAAATGAAATAACTCGTGTAACTCAATCTAATAGTTTAATCTCTTAACAATTTTAGGAGGCAAGATATTAAATTATGGCTCTGTTTATAAGGTTATTGAGGATTGTTGACTCAAATGATAAGCCATCTTTGGGGTATATATATAATGGTATGTATAGAGCTCACAAAATAATTATAAATATTTTTTAAGGAAGGAGAAAGTGTACAAGCCTTATATAGATATTATTGATCGACGATGAGATAAGCATCTTACTCAATGGATCCACTTAGCAACTTATTTTCTCAATCCTTATTACTTATATAGTGGAGAAACACGTACAATTAATATTATGGGCGATTTGTTTGATGTGATTGAGTATAAAGGTATTTTCTCTATTAAAGAGCAATCATAAGCGATAAAAAAAAATTAAATTGTATCGTGAAGATCTAAAGAGTTTTGTTAGATCATTAGCAAAGAGAGAACTTATGATACAGAAAATATAGTCAGGTAAGTTTTATACTTTTAGTTCATTATTTATTTATTATTAATATATATTTTATCATAACAATTAACTTAAAATACAGATGAGTGGTAAAGATTATTCGGTAACAGTGCTCCATTATTGAGAAAACTCGCTATTAGGTTACTCAGTCAAACAGCTTCTGCATCAAGTTGTGAACATAATTGGAGTGTTTTTGAACGTACTTTTACAAAGAAACGAAATCGTTTGAATCATTAAAGACTTAATGACATTATTTACGTTACTTATAATCTGGTAATGAAAAACAGGCATTTTATAGTTTTGTTTTTATTTCAATAATTTTATTTTTATTATTGACTTTATAATTTCTATATTATGTATTCAAAATGCTTAATAAGAAGAGAACATATAATGTAGTTGATATTGATTTTATTGAACATACTACTTTTTGGATCGAAAAAGAAGAATCGTCACCTAATTTTGATTATAATAAACTTTAAAAGATAATTTATGAAGAAAATGAATTTGTCACAACTAATGAATTAAGAGCATCTATTGATAGTCAGTTCATATCTTATTTTGACCATATTTAAGTTAAAAGGATACTATATTACAAGTTTCAATTGAGAATAATTTCATACATTACTAATTTGTAATTTATTTTAATGCAGTAGAAGTTGATACAAATATTTTAGATGAAAACATAATTTACGAATCTTTAAATAACGTTGAAAAGTTTGAAACTTTTAACGATGATGAGACACAACCTACTTCAAAAATACAATTTTAATTATTATTATTATTTTAAAATTTATATTAGACTAATATTTATTTATTATTAGTTCATTATATAATAATAAATATTGGTGTATTTTTATTTTAATAAAATATTTTATTTTTATTTATTCTTAAAATTTTTATTTTTTATCGATATTGGTTCCAGTCGACTAGTACAAGTCGACCAGTCGACTAGAAGTGTTCCAGTCGACTGGTTGGAGAGCAGAGATGAGCTTTTAGCGAAAACGTTCGTTCCAATCAACTGATATTAGTTCCAGTCGACTGGCACAGGTCGACCAGTCGACAAGCATCTCTTCCAGTCGACTAGAAGTGTTCCAGTCGACTGATCAGAGAGCGAAGATGAGCGTTTTAGCAAAAACATTTGTCCCAGTCGACTGGCACAAGTCGACCAGCCGACTATCATCTCTTCCAGTCGACTGATGAGCCCAGCAAGGGGCAGTTTCCCCTACGCTTGTTTGTTCGTTATGTGTTATATATTCTGGGTGATGTTACATGTGTTTATTTATATTTTTTGAATATTTATATTCATGTGTAAGTTACTATTCTATACTTCTAA
>JANITW010000008.1:33548459-33558644 GCA_027564335.1 Erythroxylum williamsii
ATCACAATTCAACCCCCCCTTCTTGTGTATCTTGATCATATTATTGTTCAATATATTAACGTGTGATTCACTTCACAATGTATTTACTATTCAAATATGTATCTCAAATTCATACACCACCAAAACCAAATTCATCCCTAATCAGTCATCATGAATGTTATTCTAACATATGTTAATAGGTCAATAATTCACTTACTAATTCAGCTCAATGTCTCCTCAACCATCAAGCTAACCTAACCTTATGTGCAATTTTTACATTCTTTTCTTCCTAATGTTCCTTTATGAACAAGCTGTCTTCTTTTAATTATAACTCTCTCTACAAAAGTCCAAATGTCATGATTCTTATGTCCTGTTTCTGGTAAGAAACAGGCTGGCAATCAATACTTAACCCCTAATAAATCATTATCAATACATCTCCTAACAAAACCATTTTACAGAAGCATTAATAAGACATTAATAATCATTTTTCATGTTTTATACTTTCACTAATTCAGACTCTAAGGTCCCCAAAAATTAGGTTATAATACAAGGTTTCTGCAAAGGGGTCTATCACAAGCAGTATTAGGGAAATAGGCATAACTCGAGCTTTAGTCACTATTTTGTCAAGCCAGCTTCACAGAGGTCAAGTTAAGACCTCTATCTATAAGTTTCGTTTTTTTTAAGTTTCTTTAAATTCGTGTTCTAAAAATATGAAAGACAAAATAGAAAGAGAAAGATAAAATTGAAACTAGAATTTCAACTTACCTTGATAACTTCTTTCCTTCTCCTCTTCTCTTCCCTTTTTCTCTCCTTCTCTTCTCATTTTCATTTTTCTCCCTCTTCTAACCTTATGATAGACCTTCACTCTTACTTCTATTGCATGTTTATCCATTTTCTTTAGAAAATTCAAAAAAGTTAAACTAATCCATGTGTCACCATTCTATTGGTCCATATGTCACCATTCTATTGGTCTATATGTCACCATTCTATTGATACATATGTTATCATTCTATTAATCTCTATGTTACTGTTGTATTAGCCCATGTGTTACTTAATTTAGGCTCTACATATCACTCATTTTAAGCCTCTATATGTCACTATTTGTAAGGCTATACATGTCACCAATTATAAGGTTACACATGTCACCATTCTATTGCTCCACATGTCACAAGTCAAAAGTGTCATTTGTCACAAACTTGAAGGGTTACCTGTTGCAATTATATTCAAGCCACTTGTCATGTACTTAATTGAGACATTTGTCACTTATTTTCAATACCGCATATCACCATTTCATAGGCCTAATCAACCTAAATTCCTATGTATCAATTTGTCTTGTCCTTTAATATTTTTCTTAGATTAGATGCATATATCGTCTCATCAATTACTCAGTTGTACAATAAATTTTCAATTCACTAATTATAATTCATCAATTCATGTTATTGGTAAATCAAAATGCAAAATATTGGGAATATACATTCATATCACATTTATTTTCATTCCATACCTTATAATATGTCAATTGGGTGTATATACTATCTTGCAATGTTTTTTAAATCATGATTCATACGTATATAAGAATATTATGCATGTGAATGAAATGCATCTCCTAAATTCTTAAATGAAATAACTCTATGACTCAATTTAACAATTTACTCTCTTAACAATTTTAAGAGGCTGAATGTTACACTTCCAATATCTTGGGTGTACATATAGCATGATCATATCAGTTGCATTATAAGATCAAGTGCCAATCATTAGTTGGGGCCTACTATTAAAAACAAAAATTCATAATTGTTAAATATCATCCCTTAGCTAATAGCATAATCTTTCATATAGCGAGGTTTAGGCTTGAGGTCACAATCTTCTTTAGTGGGCTCGTAACATTAAAAAATTTAACAAAAAGATTATATATAAATTTTTGATAAAATATATTAGCTCCTAACTATCATAAAAGATATAGAATTCTTGTGTAATTAATGAACTATCGTAAAAATTGATGTCCTGTATGTTATCCGGCATCTTTCAAAACTATATTTAATGAAAATACAAAAGACAAAAGTTCCAACAGTTTGAGAAATTAACACTTCAGTTCTTTCTACGGCAGCAAGAAAATAACTATTCCCATAACACAAGCTGGGTCTCAGAAGATCGTAGCTCTATGCTATTTTAAGTAGATCTATATTGTTCAGTGAGTCCTCATAGTCTCAACAAACTAAAATGGCATGTAAGACAAACTAGAAAATTATTTTCATCAAGCAACAATTTTTTTTTTAAGAAATGGAAATCAGAAGTTATTTTCAGCTTCCTATTAGGCAATTACATTAACCAACCCCTAATCACACCCAACTTGGCCAGTTTTCATGTATTTGACAAAGTTGAAGATGCAACCTATGCCTTGCACAAGTTGCACGCTTGGATGGTCTAATGCCAGCTTATGAACAGGGGAGCAGAGTAGCGGCAAGCAATGTAGTAGGCAGTGCGTAGTGTCCAAAGTTGATGGTCTTTTCGGAGCAGAAAAAATGAAAATATATGTGAAGATGATTGTTAGGCTTTGACTGTGACTTCCCAGGTTTTTGGAACGTGTAACAGTTTAGGGTCCAAGCCTTCAGACTCCAGCTCATCAATTTTTGCCGACCAACCTCGTTTGTTTCTTACCATCTCACCTTCAACTAGTTTATTGTCCTAACCAGTAAACAGATGTTCCTGAGTTGGTAAGAAAAATTAAATGAGATTGGAGGTTCAAACTTTTTTTTTAATGTAGTTATTTAAAATTTAAAGTTAGAATTTTATCTTCTATAAGAGACCTATTTAACTTGAGTAGAGATTAGTTTGGATGTAAATAGCTTAAAAGTATTTTCTTATAATTAAAATCCGCCTAAGATATCTCGTGAGTAATAAAAAAAAGATTGAATAGGAGAAGTAAAGTGTAGATTTCTATACAGTCCTTTAAAATTTGAGCGGAGATTAATTTAAGAATAAATGACATAAAAGTGTCTCTCCATGATTGAGATACTCGTAATATAAATTATAAATAACAAAAACAAGAAAAAAAAAGTGTAGATTTCTATGCAAGCTAAACTGGTACCCACTACTTACCTGTCAATTTCTAATTTTGCGGAATAGACAGTGACTATTCCATAAAAGGCCCTGCTCTTCTTGAGATCTCCCTCCCAGTCCTACACGTTTTCTCAACTAAAAACACCAAGCCCCAGTAAACATTTTACCTAACAAAAACGGTTCAATACACTAGAGCGGCACAACCTATGCTGTCAGACTGAGACTGCTAAATTAATATTTATAAATTGAATGCTACACGTCACAACGAAAAGCCCAGGACTGCAGAGAGAGGAGAGGTAGCCGACAGCTACAAACGTCGCCACCCTCCCGACACCGCCGATGGCCATCTCCGCCTGTTTCTTCATACCCTCTCTTCCTAATAACACCAACCCCAAACTCGGCCTCTCACGTCAGTTCCTCCCTTCACCATCACCTCTTCGCCTCTCTCCTTCCTCCTTCTCCTCCTTCACACCTTCACCGCTTTCTCCCCGCCTGTTCCATCCCAACACTCTCTCCTCTTCCTTTCTCATTTTCTCCGGTGGAGATGGCGGGGCTGGCCACAATAGCAACCCCCCTTTTGGCGGCGGCGGAGGAGACAACAATGAAGGTGGTGAGAATGCAGGTGATAGGAACAGAGAAGAAGCTTTCATGGCGTTGGCGGAGGCTAAACGTTCTATTGAGAGCTTGCCTGCGGACTTGGCGGCAGCGATCCAGGCGGGTAGAATCCCTGGTGCGGTGGTTTCGCGGTTTCTTGAGCTGGAAAAGTCGGGACTTTTCCGATGGCTGATGCAGTTTGGTGGGTTTAAGGAGAGGTTGTTGGCCGACGATCTGTTTTTGGCTAAAGTGGGTATTGAGTGTGGTGTTGGTATCTTCACTAAGGTACAACCAAAGCTTTCCCTTTTACTCTGTTGGGTGGCTTTCTTTTTGTGCAGTTTAGCGGAAAGTGGAATAAGGAAAAGAACAGATTGTATAAGATTGTACTTTTGATTTATTGTTGATTATTTACTTGATGTGGAAGATGACGTTGATTGTTTTGCTATATGGAATTTGCTTGATAAAGGATATATCTTTCGATTTGATAATTTGATTCTTTTTTCACTTTCTGGGTCTCATTTGCCTTCCTGTTTTGCCACTTTACTGATGGCGTAAGAAGATGCTTTGATGCATTGGTTAAAATTGGTGGTCTTTTTGTTTACGAAGAAAATGATTCTAAAGATTCGCTGCACAAGCCCTCTTTCTGTTGATATTGCTATTTGCATATGTCAAGTTCTATTTTTTTAGATGGGCGTGGGTGTTTATATAATAGACATAATTTGTCTATCATGACGTTGCACACTGATCAAGGGTCTCGACGAGTTGTTCAAAATTTTATTTACGTGAAGGGGCAAAAGTTAACCGTTCTTTTTTTTTTTTTTTCTCTCTTCTGCTTTGACAGTCTGCCTTTTCTCTGCATCCTTTTCATTTTTATGGAGTTCATTTTGGAGTTGCAATTTTAACCTTGGTATATCTCATTTTTCTAGTTTTTTTTTCGCACTTTTAGACTGCTGCAGAGTACGATCGTCGCAGAGAAAATTTTTTTAAGGAGCTTGAAATCGTTTTTGCAGATGTGGTATGTACTCTTCCATCATGTTTATATATCAGAATTTCATTCCTTTTCTGCTCATGTGAATTTGGTAATGCTTATGGGAACACAGTTTTATTCTAGTACCATAAAAGTTTGGGAACTTTGGACAATATGAAAAAGATAATGTTTTAGTTTATGTTTGAGCAAAGTTTGGGGGCTTTGGGCCATAACTTTTTTATCATGTTTCATTTCCATCCCCCAAATTTTAATTGAAATTTTCCTTAGGTAATGGCCATAATTGCAGATTTCATGCTTGTTTATCTCCCCGCTCCTACCGTATCTCTCCGTCCACCTCTTTCAGTCAATGCCGGACCCATTGCAAAATTCTTCCATAGTTGCCCTGATAATGCTTTTCAGGTTTGAATTTTTTTTGGTAAATTGTATATGGATAGTCAAATATGACCATTTAAGATGAAAGCTTATGGTGATCATCTGTTCTCAAAAATCCTTGTCCAGGTTGCTCTTGCTGGAAGTTCCTTTACACTCCTACAGAGATTAGGTGCCATAGCGGTGAGGAATCTTTGCGCACTATGCATAACTAATTTGAATTTCTGTTCTTCTGTCTGGACTAATCAAAGCTCCCGTTTCCTGATAAACAGCGAAATGGGGCTAAACTTTTTGCTGTCGGAACCACTTCTTCACTGGTAAGTTGTTATTTTCCCTTTCTTTTTCATTTGGGGAAGCAAGAAGGGGATGTTGTCAGTGAGTAGATCATTTTGATATGCTGCAGTCTGTTCCTTCACTCTAAATTTCACTCATGATAAATTTCAAAATTTTAAGTGAATCTTATTATCTTGAAACTCATTTATGTGCATTGAGTCCGGAAGGAAATGCCTTTAAACAATTTGGGCTTTCCTAGGCGTGATACTGAGAACCATCGATTTTGATTAATCTGGACTCATGGTTATAAAGTTGTTTAAAATTAACCAAACAACAAGAGAGACAGAGGTAGGAGTTCTTTACTAATACAGATTACTATTTCTAAAACTCTTTGCCTGTTTTATTTGAACTATGACATGGTACTATTTTTCTGGGACTTGATGTGTTTATTATAGGTGGAAGTTCTATCATAAGGTGTACGTGTTATAATATGTTTCATTTATATCTATCATATAAGAAATATGCTTCCCATCATAAATAGCATGTTACTTTGTGTATTCCATGTGTTGTTCTATGCTAATAACAAGCATCTGTGAATTTTATGTCTTACAAAAGGACATTCTTGCATTCTAGCTTGGCAGCATTAAAATTCAGTATATTTATTATAGGTTGGCACAGCTGTGACAAATGCATTGATAAATGCACGAAAGGCAGTGGATAAGTCTGCTTCTGGTGAAGTTGAAAATGTACCAATATTGTCCACCAGTGTTGCATATGGTGTCTATATGGCAGTTTCTAGCAACCTCAGGTATGTTGTTGTTCTCTTAGATGTTAATTTCCTCATGGATCCTTGTTTTGTAATCCCTGCATGTTTTGTGAGGCCGATGTTAGCAAAAAATACGTAAGACATACCAGCTGTAACTTGTCAAGTTTGTTCTCTAAATAATTAGTGGACCCGGTTGGAGTTTCGTGGTGTAGGATGCTAAGTTTTCCAAGCCTCTTCCCACATCTCTTTAATGTTTGAGAACTGAAAGTTGCCTGATTGATGACTAAAGTTGCTTAGGATTACCACTATGCTACTTAAGTAGGATATAGTTTCCATGTTGAAGCCGAATAAAGTTTATGATCAAACAGAGATATTGCTACCTGCTTGTACCCCTTTATATATAACTATCATATATTTGTTACAGAAGACACGATGATTACTTGATTAGCAGCACCATTAGTGCACTTTTTAATGTGTGCTCATGCAGGAAATAAATGCTTTTATAAACACGGTTTCTTTGACATTCTTAAGGGGCAAAAATTAGGGACGTTTATGTAATGTGGTCTCCCAAGGGACATATTTTCTGTTAAGAGTTCAATGGTCACCTATTTGAGGTTTCTCATGTTTGTTGAATTTATCGATGGTTTACAGATACCAAGTGCTGGCTGGTGTGATCGAGCAACGCATATTGGAGCCTTTGCTACACCAGCACAAGCTCATGCTAAGTGCAATATGTTTTGCCGTTCGAACGGGCAACACATACTTGGGTTCATTATTGTAAGATTTGATACTTGACTTGTCATATTGTAGAATCCGACAATTATCTTCTCACTTATGATTCTGCCATATAGGTGGGTGGATTATGCTCGGTTGATAGGTATCCAAAAGGCTCAGGAAGAGCACAAGGCGTTGGCTTGACCCTTCAATGGCTTGTGGGCATTTTTAACTTACTATCAAATAGGGATTGAGTAGGTAGATCCACTGCGTTTATTGAGGGAGCTTTGGATGCAAATTCATTGAAATTAATTGAAAGTCCACGTCTCAAATTAGTTGGTATAGCTGATATCTTATAGTTCGTTTTATTTGATTGCTTCCTCTTGTCAGATTTTTATATAGCAGTATTATTTAATGTTTCTCAAACTTACAATGCTTGAGTAAAGCTTATGCAGTGGAAGAAATTAAAAATCATAGTTCTTTTAACCTGTTTTTGCAACTCTTATTGAACCGAATTGGTACGTACTGCTGGCTAATATGAAAACTTCATGACGATCTAAATGTGTATATCTGCATGAACTCACGGACCAATCCATGTTGCAGCATCGCTGTTCTTTTGCATAGCAGTTGTCAGCTGTCCAAAAGTAGAATGCCAACTTAACTATGATCGAGTGGTTGACAAACTCGGGTAGAATTTGGCATAACATGTCTTTGATGCTTGGCAAAATTTGTTTCAGATCCTAGAAATATTTGGGGAAAAAGCACAAGAATTTTGTATTACTTGAAACGAAAACAATTGTGTGAGCCCTTCCATGACAATCAGGCGATGACTTCACCATTCATACATGACCTTAGATTGATGTTGCTTGTGTTGGACTGCCCTTTCTGTACCACATCACAGCATTCTATTTCACCAGCCTAAGAAGAACGATAAACAAGAAAATATGGTTAGTAAAAATCTGCACAGGATAATGCGGAAGGGAATTTTATGTAGAGCATACACTTGCGATTATCAATTGTCATACAGATAGTTTACCTACCGTCTTCCGAGTGCTTGCAGGCGAAAGAACCTGAATTTTTGAGATGGGATCAGCAGAATGATTGCCAGCAGTCGAACAAGATGGCAAGTTACGTGGAGAGGCTCGAACATAAGTTGTAAGAATTTTGTCACCTGAAATATGTTCTATGGATTCAAAGAAATACACGTGAGGAACTTCACATGGATTCTTAGTAACCCGCCTAGTATTGAACATGAAAAATGCTCCTCTGGTTCTAGACCAAGGACTAAACGTCTCAAGGGGTTTCCTCAGAATTGTTCTGGAGATTATGCTCTCATATACATGAACTGAATAGCCCCATGAGACAGAGAAAGACCAATTGCTCTCCCTATGGTAGCAAATGGTTTGTTGTAACAAGCGAGATTGATCGAACTCCGCTGCTTTCATTAGGTGGCGAGTAGATTGATATTTATCCATTGTGGGAAAGATTGGATTTACAGCATCGAAGTGGTGGAGTGTTAGAAGAGGAGACTGTGGATGAGCTGATAAAAGACCTGATATATCATCGTGCAGATCAATCTGAAAGTTACGCCAAAAAATCTGAAACTGTAAGAGAGAAATCATAGGAGTTGGACAGTTTCTGTTATTTAACTGCAGAATTTGACAACTACCAAGACAGGGGCTTTGAAGTGTTGTCTTAGCTTATAATATGATTACTGTGACTGCGTTTACTATGAAGCAAGAATTTGAGATCAATCTTGAGCTCATAATATCAAATGGGGAGAAATTTACCTGGTGAATCCCTCTTTCGATGGTTAGAGCAACTCCTATGTCAGCCAAGCAATGTTGTGCCCTGTGATCACTTAGGAACAAGTGAGGATACCTCTCAATGCAGCCGTCTATGCTCTTGACCAAAGCTTCTACTAATGGATAACTCAAGGCATAACCAGCTCCTCCAAAGCCCATTTCGAACGAGAAATCAGCGTTGGACTTGATACTCTCCGAGTTACCACCAATGTAGAAGAACTTGGTATGATCATACTTCCCCAGAACCTCAACTAAATTATCGACGAAGAAGAGGGTGTCGTCATCGCACATTATGAACCACCTTAGGCCTTTATCTCCGGCTCTATACATGTCTAAAATCGAACGCATTATCCTAACTTCGACAGGGTTCACGAGCTTAGGGTACACCCTTAATTTAGTAATATCTTCATTGACACGGTAAGGAGGAACCGTTGAAGGCCAAGGTAGGAACTCTTTTGGAGGTTCTTTGTCTAAGAAGACGTATCCTCTGGTTACATTTGATCGCCACCATGACTCGGTATACGGTCTTCTATGCTTCCACATACGCACGGAACTTACTACTATGAATCCGATGTGACTGATATTGGTAGGAGCAGAATCGGCAGTGATGTTGGACGAAGATTGCCTTTTCAGATGAAAAGATATGACTCCTTGATTAAAAGGAGTCCTAATCAGTAACGCATAGAAGAAGAAGAGGATTAAACTAGCTATAGCTAGAGATCGGTACAAAATTCCAGGAGTCAAGTGTGTAAACTTCAGCGGTGTTGAGCTGCTATTTACGGAGGAAGACATTGTAGGATACCAAACTAGAAGCGTCTGGAACTTGATCAGAAGATTGGATTTATAGAGCAACAAGAAGAGTAGAGAGCTAGTCCTGAAATAGCGAGATCCGCAGAAATGGCAGGATACAAGTGTTTGCAGAAGTATCTTTTAGAGTTATATATACTAAAGCCTTCTTGTTTATGCAGGATAGTTCATGTGACTGATGTTGCTCTGTCAATGTTTCGGTTTCCTAGTTTCTGCCTGAAACAAGTTAGAATATGAGGGGGAGGAGTTGGTACTGCATTGGGATCGTGAGATTGGGTAATAAAACATCATTGTGAAACATGTTAAGCTTGGGAAGGGAGGAGGAGTCCAACAAAAAATGTGAAGAAAAAGTTGCTCTTAAAGGTTTTTCATTGGGTCCTATCCATTAACGGTTGTTGCTCCATTGATTCGTCTTTGTAACTATAAAACCATTTTTGAGTTAAAGATGCAGAAATATTTTATAATAATAAAATATTTAGTTTACAAGTAATATTTGAAATCTTTGTTAGTAATATTAGTTTAAATACATTTATTATAAATAGATATTTTTTATTTATAAATAAAGAAATTTCCACACAAGTACAAGTGACAGATTATTGTATATTAAAGGAGATATATAAAGAGAATGATTTACGATGATTAAAAAATTCAACCGGTTTAGTTGGTTTAATCGTAAAATTCTTGAACTACCAAATTTTTTGATTCAGTTTTTAAATTTTTAGCATGATTTATTTAAATAACTCTTGTTGATAAAAATTGATCAATTTATTAATTAATCAATCAATTTTAATAAATTAATAAGATCTTATAATCTAAAATAAATCAATTAATTT
>JANITW010000008.1:33571307-33581490 GCA_027564335.1 Erythroxylum williamsii
AATTGTATTTTCATTATGCCAAATGAATACTTCTTTGTTAAGAGAAACATGTAAGTAAATGCCTTGAAGGGATAGTTATGTAGTTATAAAAAATGGACGAGTTTTCATCCTAGTCGTCTCAATCATCTTTCTTTCTAAAGGAGGGAACTTTTTATCATATTGTTTTAATGGTTGCATCATCAAGCAGGAAGATAGGTGGGAAAAAGAGTGGAAGAAAGATCTGTCACAGAGATGATAGATCTTTTCTTCACTACAGGGCATTGTTAAACCTACACTATGCTCAAAGATAAATGGACCTTAATCAATCTTCCAATCCTTGAGTCTTAGGACCAAAAGTCCAGTAGGTGACTCAAGTTTTATTATTAATTGTTTGTTCTTTGTTTGAAACTAAACTTAGGGTTGAAATAACTATATAAGAGTTGTGCAAGCAAAACTTATATTAGGGTCAATTTCCAATTGTTGTAACTTCAGCTGGTACGATCCATGCGAAATATTTCTATTAATTTTATGATTCGTGTGATAGGAAATTAATATGCTTATTAATGTATATTGGTAGGTAAATCTAGAGAATTAATGAAGATATTTTTATTAATTATATGATTTATGTAAAAGGAAAATAGCTAATAGTGTTAGATCAAATCGTTCAACTCTACCACGTAATTATACTTGTGATTGAAGTATTAAATTTAAATTTTCATAAAATTGTTAAATTTTGTCTTATATGATATGAGAAATTTTAAATGCAGGTCTTTCCAACAATGCCAAATATCACATCTTTGTTTTCTGCAAGCACAAAATCTTTAATATATGCTTGCACGAATAAAACGGTCAGATGCCTAATTGATGAGACAAAAGTAACCGAGGCCTAGGTAGCCAGTTCTTCGCGACAGCTCATCTTGCAACTTCTCCAAAAGAACAGGAAGGATCTTCACTTATTTCTGTGTCAGGATAGTCCATCAGAGCACACATGCATCATCAAATAACTGGGCAGCTGCTTCAGCGATGGAGGTAAGTAAATGGCATAACTTTCAACTATACATTGAATATTAAGGGGGCTTTATCTACTCATTTGATGCCCACATATTCTACAGAGACAGCATTGGGTATATAGCATACACATTGGAGCTTCACTCTGAAGTATGCTACCCCTTCCACATTGATTAAATCCTACACATTGAAGATATTGCCTTTGTCCCTTGAAAGACGAAATCACTTCCACAAAATGTTATTGATCTCGAGGGCCATCGAAAGATTGGGTCTTTCTCAGATTCCAGTGAAGACCCTCGTGGATACTGCGCAAAAAGTCACTTGTAGAATCCACTTGGCATGCAGTAGGCACAGGCCAGGGTGCCATGCTGCAGACTAGTGCATCACCTGCCTCTAACTGTTTCCTGTCCTTGCCATCGAATGACGCCCAAGCAGGGCTCCTGCTGTTGAAAGGTACTTGCACTCGTATCGTGACATGTTCAGGTAATATCAGTGGTCGAAAGGATAAGGAATGCGGACAGATTGGTGTAAAGAGAATGCCCGGTACCTGCAATTGCAGGGGAGGAAAAATTACTAGTTATGCACCACGAGGATAGGATTTCCTCTATTCTCTTATCTAATCAAAATAATTCTACATAGCATGCAAATTGCTTTAGCATGGCAAGTTCATTTACGCAACATAAATGTTATCAAGTCCCCCATTGTCTATGTCTCGAGCTTCAACACCTTCAACTTGCAGTAACCATTTTGCAGTTAATCAGTCAAAACACACTCAAATTAACAAGTTGGATTTTGTCAGCCACAGACAAAATTATTTAATTGTAGCACACTTGCTTGCCACTTAGCAATTGTTGCAAGAGACCCTGATTTATCTTAATAGCAACTGGCATATGCTTATCCCTTTTGTAATTCATTGACTCTATCAGAACTATCTACATCCCTCATCTAATTTTACCTTCTTACTTTTGACAAATTGACTTGTTAAGCATCTTTTGTTCTATGCATGTTGCTATTCACAAGAATAAACTAATAAAAAGTAGTTAAATGAGAGGAATCAACAATTTATGTGTGCCAACGACTCCCAACTATAGTAGCTTTCCTTGAAGGTGCACATGGAGAAGATTTCTAATGATACATGAATAATTTAAACAAAGGCTTATATGACAATACCTGTGGATGGACCATTGATCCTCCAGCTGCCAAAGAATATGCAGTACTACCAGATGTTGTAGACAAAATTAATCCATCTCCTTGCACACATGTGACAAAGGAGTTGTCACAGTAACATTCCAAATTTGTTAGGAAGGATGATATCCCCCGGTCTATCGTTACCTCATTCAAAACCAGAATAGGCTCCTCAGTTTCATACTCATTTTTTGCAGCATCTCTTATAACATGACATTGCAACCGATTTCTTAATGTTATACTGATCGGACCCTTCAGAATTGAATCAAGGCAGTCTCTGTAGTGTTCACTATCTAAAGAAATGTTAAAGGGTTGTTTCAAATCTGGTATGATGAAGAAACGAGTATCGAACAAGATAATTTCCAAAAATAAAGGTAGCAAACAAGATAATATAATCCTGCGAAAAAATGCCACTATTTACGTCCTTCTGAATTTTTGCAATAAATTTGAGATAGTGCAAAAAGGATACGGAATGGTGTCATGAAGCCAAGAGATCCTAAAGAAAATGGCACAATAGGAGGAACAGGTCCTTTAAACATTGATGCTGCCTGCAAATGGAATGAAGTTTGAATACTTGTAATTTATACATGAAGATGAGTATAGGTCAATAACCCAAGCCTCGTATACATACCCAAAGGACAGTACCATCTCCACCAAGGGTTACCACAAGGTCAACGTTTGTATGCAGGAGCGAAACTTCTTGGTCTGCAGTGAAATGATGTGAAAGAAGAATGGAGTTAAAATGTTGAAACCATAAAAAGGAGTTGTTTCCTCTATGCCGGTTAACCAATAGTATCTCTCAGAGCTATAAGAGGTATGAACTTATTGCCGCTCACCATCTTTCCAAGTTTTTACAAAGCTGAAGGAAGATGATTCTGTTAGAAGTTCACCCTTCACACGTGGTTCCACATAAATATTCAACTGCCTATGCTCTTTTAACCATCTGGGAATGGAATTGAGCAATCAGGTTTACAGAAGTAAAACACAAGTCACCATTCCAACCAAATTATTCTGAAGCTCGAGAATGAAATATAAATAAGATGCAAAGTTGAGAGACCACATATAGAGGTTCATGAACAGGAACATTGTTAACAGCTATGCTTCCAGGAAATCACATTAATCAAGATACCATCTAGCCAAAACCTCTTATTTATCAAGCTAAAATTCTTAGTGAAGACAGAGCCATGTCATGGACAATCTTACAGAATGGTATATCAGCATCAGCTTTTAACCACTCAATATTGACTAAAGCAAAAGTTTTGACAGTATATACTAACAACATTCCCACTTTTGGCTTTAAACACTTGAGGTCCTCTACATATTGAGAATATGAAATTGGCTCTAAGCCTTCAAGAAGATGGAAGTGCTAATAAAGAATTCTCTGAAGGGTGATTGTTTGTGATCAGCAATGGTGACTTTTCTTCCAATTTTTGACTTAAATGAAATTGATTTCAATACCATAGAGTTTTCCAGAAAGAAAAATGGCTTGTAAAATGTAAAATCGAGCAGCAATTCACTTGACAAGAATCCACATGGTCACAAATTTCTAATGCACCTGAGTGCTGGCTGGGAAGCAAGTGGGATTTACTTCCCCACACATGACAGGAGGTGGTCTAACCTTGCCAACTACAATTTTATGTTCGTTCGATGCAATGTACCTTCTCTAATGACTATAATCCATCATCCTTGCAGCAAATGGACATTAACAACTAGAATTTCTTAGGGCTACCTCAGACAGCCACACTTTTACAGAATGACAATAACAAGTGAAGGATGAGATTGCTTCAAAAATACAGAATGAAATCTCAGTATTCACACCTGATCATTTCAACACACAGAATTCGAACAGAATTTGAATTTGGTTTGGTCAAAATAAGCACAGTCTGCGGACTGGATTCCCATTTCAAAGAAATCTGAAAGAAGATAAATGGTAAAACAATCAGATGGAAGAGTGGGGAAGCCCCTATACAATCTCCAATTTGACAGAAAATAAGTGAAAATCTCTTGAAATGGTGAATAATAAAAGTCAGCTATCATTATTTCATTTTTGGATTCATTATGTTTTAGTCTTGATTCAAAAACCTGACGCAAATAGAACCATTATATGTAGAAAGAGGAAAAGGTACTTGGTTGCTGCTGCGACCTGCAGTTGTTATATTTCCTCTTTCAAAAGAGACAACATCATGTTTGTGCTGGTCACTGTTTTCACCTTTGCACCACCATGAAAGCTTAAAAGATGCCTGTCTCAAACATTTAAGTGATAGTTCAATTAGGCATCTCACATTACCAATTTGTCACAATATGTATACGTTCTAAATCTATCATTTCAACTACATATTATAGGCTTTCTATGATTCCTAGGACCAACTTCCTCGAACAACATGTATTCACCTATAAAAACACAAATAGCAGTTAGTTTCCACAAAGAACAGGGGAGAAAAAGTTACCAAGAGCAATGACATAACTTCCAAACATGTAATGCTAGATCATGTGAATCTAATCTAGATTAATCATATACAATGTACTACAAGCCAAATTAGCAGCTAGTCAATTGGAGCACATGTAAGAGATACCTTTCTCATCATCTTACTCTGAAACATCTGGCCACTTGATTCACTTGCTCCATCATGAAGAATTTCATGGGAACAGATTCCATTAGTACAACAATATCCAGCTTGTTCGTTGGCTTGATTCAGCAAAACGTGCTTGTTTGTGGAGTTGTGACTCTTCTCATCAACAAAATCACCATTTGACATCCCAGATGAGTATTCTGAAGTACAAACCAATAAAGATTAATTAATTAAAAAGATGGTCAAAAACATAAATCTTTTACAAGACAGACACAAAACTTAACAATTGCAATTTAGGGTCACCCAAGTATTCCTTTGTGCATTAACTTCAAAAACTGTTGAGAAATAGGAGAGGAACAAATAAGGGAAAAGGGGGAAGGAAAAATTTTAGCTAGTTGAATTCACCATGTGACTCGAGAAAGTATGAATCTAAACGGCATGTGTTTTCTGTAGAGAATAAGAGACAATACTAAAAAAGTATCCCTCATGCATCAAATACATTTCAAGTTCCACCACTTCCAGGCGCTTAGATGGCCAAGGAAACACATAATGGCTAGCAAAGCATAGAATTTACAGGTATGCTTGCCCAAGGATTTGTAAGAGCTTTCATGAATTCATGAAAATACCCAAGGAATCAAAATCGTCCCATCAGATTTCTTCTGAAGATGATCAGGAAAAAAATTAAAGAAAAAAAGAAAACACATTGCACACACGCAAATAAAACTATGCATTATCCTATGATACACAGATATATATCTCTGTTCTGGCTTGCTGGTTAATTGAAAGGCTTATATCTAGCATTGATCATGCACCACTCCAGAATCACTATCCTTCTTCCGCATAATAGATCAGATAGAAGAATCTCACAAGAGCCACTTGCCACCTGGTAGTAC
The DNA here is from genome assembly GCA_027564335.1 of Erythroxylum williamsii. Taxonomy (NCBI): domain Eukaryota; kingdom Viridiplantae; phylum Streptophyta; class Magnoliopsida; order Malpighiales; family Erythroxylaceae; genus Erythroxylum; species Erythroxylum williamsii. The sequence goes on from JANITW010000008.1 coordinate 33,576,943, forward strand.
TTCAAAAAGCATATTCCAGAAATTTTTCTTGCAATTGCCAGTCACACGATGAAATTATGTTCATGTTACTTGCATGCCTTGTTGATGTGTTTTATTCACTTCCAGAATACTTAAATGCACCTTTCCATGTTGCACAATACAGCCATAAATGGACATATCTCATTTTTAGGTCCTGGACCCTCAATGGGAGTTAAGTTATGAACTCAACTCAAAATCAATTACAAGAAGCTAAAGCCTCTTTTGCACTTAAAATTGGACAGAAGATCAGGGGTTTGAAAGAAAACAAATGTAGGTGATCACTACTCACTCTCAAATTCTAAGTTGATAAATATATTAGTTTCTCTATGAATATCCCAGTATAACTGTGAAAAACAATTCTCATACAGCTAGATAGAATCCAACAGCAGCACTCACAAAGGAAATAGGTCGGATCTCACTCTCTCCCTCATCTAAAGACACAGTGAAATTTCACATATTCACTACATAAGTAAAGCAACCTTTTGAAACTAGGAACTAAAAGTAATACTAAATTACCAAGAAACAAATCTACTTAAATGACCTCACAGCAATAAAAGCATCTCCACTAGCTTATGTCACTAGCACCATCCGAGGTCTTCATGGCATCACAATGACTCATCTTCAAAACAACTGCATAAGATTTTATATGACCTCAGAAATTTGATGTCTGCAGAAAATTCCTGTACTTGCCATTTAGACATCATACCAGTAAGATTGACGCACACCTTTAACTTCAGTAAGTGCCACAAGCTATGCCACATCATGCAAAAGATGATGCACATTTCCTCAAAAAGAGAACCAGTATCACCACTTAAGTACACGTAAATTAAAGTAAATGCCTTCCAAAACTCTCCTATTTTGATGCACATTTCTTCAAAAAGAGAACCAGTATCACCACGTAAGTCCACGTAAATTAAAGTAAATGCCTTTCAAAACTCTCCTATTTTGTTCTTCCCAAGTTTGCCATCAGATAAGACATGGAATCATTAATCTTCTGACTCCAATTGCATTACATAGTGATGTTTGAGTCCACCAAGTTTGAAGCAATTCAAAGGTCTAGTTTGCCTAACAGTAGAATATCCATAATCTGATGATACTAAATCTGAATTTCAAACAAGCTCGTCAAACTAAAAAGTGACTGAAAATTAAGCACCTGTATAAACAAAGCCCCAATATGCCTAAAACGTGTGAAAAAATGTTCCCAAACAAGAAAAAAGATATATCTCCTGTATAATGAGGTCAAAATATTAGCAGGTAAGTAGTCTAACCAACAAAAACAGGCTTTGTTCCAATCAAAGAATGGAGAGTGAGAGAAAATAGCAACTAAGGGCACTCCTGAAACTTAATATCAGAAAAGCATCTTCGATATTCAACCTTTTAGAATGTAAATCAAACTTTAGGTAAAATGCAAATAAACATTTGAAGAAGTCAAAGCTTTCAATCAGTCTACGATACCCTAATCCTTGACCCAAAAAAAAACAGAATTGAGTTACAAAGAAGAAGTCACTTAAAGAGTATGAAGACAGGAAATTAGAACATCAAGTAAAAATGACATTAAATATGTGCCACAAATGGATATTGACAGGACGTCTTCAAAGTATCCTCCACTGTAAAAACTCAATGCAAATACATATTCATGTTTCTTGAAGCTCTCTTTCCTAAATACTGACATCTTTTTCTTTTCTTTTAATCTGGAAAATATAAATGTAAAGATGGAAGCAAAGTGATTGTTTTCACCATAACTCAGGAGAAGTATTTAGCACAGGGCCACCACCCATGGACTTGTTTAACAGAGAACTTGTTTAGAAGGACATCCCGAGTTGAAACATACAAACTTCATGAAAAAAGGAGCATATATCTCAACTTAAATTGCCACTGCTAGGCAATGACTTTCTGAATAGCAAGTACAGATTCATTCTTAAGATAGTCACACAGCCAAGACAACTTCACCACCATGGCTCCATATTAAAGACAATCGTGCCCATAGAATAAGGACATCCAGCTGGACAGCAAAAGATATCACAACTGTGGATCACTAAGTAATAAGCCAAAAAAATTTAATGCTCAAATCCACATCAGACATACTACAATGTGCCAAATGATATCAAAAATGCCAACAGTGCACGAAAAAGGAAACTACTGTTTATACATATGGTCTTAAAACCTTTATTTTCCAGGTGCTGATTTCGCGCCCTCTCAAGTTCATATCTACGCTTCCATTCAGCGGCCTCAGCTTGAGCAGAAGCCTTTCCCTCAGCAGCACGTCTCAATGCCTTTGCAACAGCTAAGATGGAAAATTGCTCATCAATTTATGGTTCTAGTTGACATTCTCAAGAATGGGATATGCAGATTCTAGAATTAGACATGAGCATACTTCTTAGAGCTTCTGAGAACTCTATAAGATGGTCATCAGTTCCTTGGATAGGAGTCTGTTGAAGAAGCTCCTGCACTGCCTTCTCAGAGTGGATTAGAGAAAGTGAACCACTATATCCATTCTCAGGCTGTGAGCATGAAAACTTTGCATCTCCATGTCCACAAGAACCCTGTTGAAAGAAAGCGTAATGTTATTTCTGAGATTTATGTGATAATGACTAGATTTATAATATCGCATTGAATGAGAAAAGAAGAATTGCAATGTCCAGTAACATGGAAGGGTTAAAAAAAAAACCACGAAATCAACACTAATTTTGAGAAGACAGTAGAAGCAATGTCATTTATCGTTGCCCATTATGTGCACTTGCAAAGGTAACTAAATGCACAACTCCAAAATTAATGCCCAAATGGGGAAGAAGAAGCTCTATAATTGTCCGATGTACATATTGAGTTGGTGAGATCACGAATGTTATCTAACCAAATATCACAAATATATGTATATATATACTATATAGAGTTTTCTTTAGTTCCATACACCTATCATGCTTGGAACATCCCAAATCTATGGCGCCGCATAAAACCGTTAAAGCCGTTAACTGGATGAAATTTGAGGTTTTGTTCTACAATAGCTATATAACATCTCCAATCAAGTAATCAAACCCCAAATAAAGTTACAATATTTTCAATTAACAAGCATACGGAGTCTCATGGGCACGATCCTGGAAATCACATATACATTCTGGCATGCCACGCAAATGAAAGTTGTCAATAAAAGTGGCGGTACGGAAAACTCATTAGGAGTGAAACCAATCAAGACTACAGGGAGATCCAAAGTCAGGATCGACAAACATCAAAAGTCAAAAATCCCCCTACATAAATTACACAAAGCTTCAAACTTGATGATACCCACAAGCATATATGCATATAGAACACATAATAACAAGGAAGCAACAAGAAATAGAGATGATTACGGTAGAATTGAGCTTGCTAGGAGCCATAACCGACTGACTGGAGATGGACATACAGTGAGATTGAGCGGCAGAGAGTGAGAGTGAGAGTCTCTAGGAACCCTTTTACAGAACGGTGATGCACATAAGCAGAATTGTTGTTACAGAGAAAGTCGTTGGGATTAAAAGACCTGTTAAGAATATAGAGAGCTACAGAGGGTGGAGGAGGACTTGTGGTGGTATAAATATTGTTGGGTTGAGTGGGAGGGAGATATGGGTAGACCCCACATAACGCGTGGCAAGTTTCAGAACTAACCCTCTCTGTCCCAGACTCTCAGTTGGGTGGATGTTGGAAAGTACAGAGAGAGACAGAGAAGGGGGGTTAAAGATGCAAGACTTTGCTACTTCCCCAGCCGTATGAAACGAAACCTTAAAAACTAGGTAATGTCATTTATGCTCTTTTTTCTTTCTTTCAGTCTCTTTGCCTTTTTGTAGGAGATTGATCTATCTATATTACTACTATATCTCAGTCTTAACATTCAATATCTAAACGGATCGATGCGCAAATCAAGCCTTAAGTTTGGTCCTAGATGTTCAATTTTTTAGAGAGGAGTCCTCTGGGATGGAATCTAATAGGTAATAAAAAACCAAGATTTGGCAGTTCCATTTAGGAGAAGCTCCACTTGCTTGGTCCTTCTATTTGGCGTCACCAATTACGTGTGGTGGCTTTGGTCAAGGGTATAATTTGGAACATGAATGAGACAATTTTTACGATTTTCACATCTTTCCACTTTTTGTGATATCATTTTTCACTTTTGCACTTTTTATCCAATCTTACTCTTACACGAAGAGAATGTTTCAAGACGACAGAATTTTGCTTTCGACCATCAACTTGTCACATAAAGTATCAAATCTCATCCTTTTCGAATATTATATATATGTATATATATATAATGGATTTTTTTAAATAATAGAAAGATACTCCACTTATGTATTTTAATTTATTTATTTATTATTACATTATTTGTTCTTTAATTTATTAATTTTGAACTAAATTGAAAATAGAGAATTTATTTGCGTATAAGAAAATAACTTCTTTCTTTTAAAATAAATTCTAACTTTTCGGGATAATGAAGCTTGACTTAAGGAGAATTTCGCACAACTTGCTTCTCTCTCAGTTTAGAATTCTAACCACTAAAAGGATTGGTCA
>JANITW010000008.1:33597427-33609818 GCA_027564335.1 Erythroxylum williamsii
AAAGATATGGGGACAGAAGTGGTAAAAGTGGTAATAAGCATGGAATAGGTGATATAATCATAAAAAGATTGAGGGATACAAGTGTGATTACGTGTGCAAGTGACCATAGGATGACAGGATAGTGGTGGAGGAATAGGTGAAGGTAGAGAAGTAGTGTGAGTAAAGGAATGGTTAAAAGGTAAAAGTAAGGAGAGAGCAAAAGAAGTAAAATTGGAAGGTGAGGCATTAAAAATAGGGTTGGAATAGTAAAAATCATGTTTAAAAAAACATACATGACAAGAGATATAAAGTTTCAAGTTTTAAGGATAATAAAGGGAATTAATTTAGGGTTAAGTTTATCAGCACAAATAGAGCCTAGAGAGGGAAAATAAGTGCATTTGAAGACTCAAAGATGAGAGAGATTAGGTTTGATATGGAAAAGTGTTTTGTGAGGAGGTTGATGATTAAGAATAGGTGTAAGGAAGAGGATAATGAGATAAACAACAGTAGAAAAGGCTTTAAAACAAAAGGATTTAGGAATAGAGGTATACAAAATAAGGGTAAGACCTGTTTTAGTAATATGGAAAATTTACTTTCTGCAAGGTTATTTTGTTGAGGAGTATAGGGACAAGAGATATAATAAATGATGCCATGGGTAGTAAGATATTGAGAAAAGGTGTCATTGATGAGTTCAAGAGCTCCATTGCATTAAAAAGTTTTGATAGTGGTGGAAAAATGTTTTTAGTTGTTGTTTTAAAGGTTTGAAAACATAGCAGGGCATATGCCTTTTAAACCAAGGAAAAAAGCCAAGTAAATCGAAACAAAGATAATAAAGTACTAATAACCAGACAAAGAAAGAGATAGGAAAGGTCCCTAAATATCATAATGAATGCACTGTAATGGCTTTGTAGAAAGATGAGATGGTAATGACAATGAAAGACAAACACTTTTTCCTTTAAGAAAAGAAATGCAAGAATTAATGACATTGGATATAGTAGGTAATACATAAACTAGATCAATAGAGCAACATGGATGACTAAGACATTAATGCCACAAGTCTAGGGAAGCAATGGTAGCATTAAGAGAAACATAATTGTGAAATTGTGATGGAATCTTCAAAGGGTAAAGGTTATTGCGGATGGATCTTGCGAGAAGCAGTATTTTGGTTTGAAGGACCTTCATAATGTAACCAAATGGATTAAATTCAATAAGACACAATTCATAAACAAATTTTGCAATAGATAACAAATTTGTGGTAAGATGGGGAATAATCAAAATATCATAAAGATGGAGAGGGCAAAGGGAAGTAGATATAGTTAATGGACCACTAGAGGAAATAGAGATGGTTGTTCATTACGAATGACTACTTTGTTGGACATGTCATATAGTGAAACAAATTCTACAAGGTGAGGATTAGGAGTCATGTGGGTAGTAGCGCCAGTATCCGATAAACGTTCAAAAATAGGACTTGAGTTGAAGTATGAAGTATTTAGTTCAGATTAAATGTTTATAGCAATGAATGTTGCAGAAAGATTGTTATTAATATATCTAGAACCATAATGATGATTACAAGACTCAGAATATCAAAAACGATAGTGGCCAACAATATGGCCCCATTTCCAACAAACTTGACACTATGTGGGTGGTTTATTGGACTTATTAAATGAAATAGTATTTGTAACTTAGGCTGCATGTGTAAAAATAGACTTGAAGTGTTTGACAATTAGTGGTTCTATGAGTCTAGCTTAATGCACCAATTTTGTTGACGAGTCCAAAAAGAATGAGGAGGCCGAGAGATTTGTCAGCCTGCCAAAATGGAGACCCAACTAAATTAGGGTTTACCAATGAACCTCCCCCTATGATTTCTACCTCCACCTCTACCCCATGCTCTTTATGAGTGACGACCACTGCAGTGAGAGATAAAGAGAGCTACATTTGGCAATGGAGATGAGTGATATAAATGCAATCATTTTCATGAATTAAAAGTGTTTTCATGAATTAAAAGCTTTGCTTGAAATTCAAGAAATGAAAGTGAGATGTCTTTATACTTAATTGTTGTCATTATTGTATGGCAAGGTGAAGAGGACCAGATATTCATTGGAAACTTTTTCACTAATAATTGCTAAGTCATTTGTAGTTGTTGAGATGAGTGAAAGAAAATCAATAATGGTGCTTAAGCCTTTCTTCAAAGTGCGTAGTTTATGACAAAAAAGAGAGCATTGTGAAGTTGATTGTTGCATGAAGTGCTCCGCAAGTCCAAGCTAGAGTTTACAAGCTATGTGATAGCTGTAAGCTAGTTGTGAGATTAAGGGTGAAAGAGATGCAGTAAGAAAATATTAAACAAGTCAACCAAAATTTTTCCAATTGGTGTATTATGGGATAGGGATTCCATTCTTGAAGCTACGTCTTCTAGTGAGATAAAGCCATCTACATAACTAATGAGATCAAAGGTAATTAAAATAGCTTGAATTTGATTTCTCCAAATAAAATAGTTTGTATAATCTAATAATGTAGTAAGAAAGCTTTTCTAATTTGGTTGAATGGTAATATAGGTAGGTTGGCGTCTAGCATTGAATGATGTTGTCCAATTGTTGCTGCTGTTGAGAAAATTTTGTGCTGCCGTTTGTGGTATCGAAAAAAAAAAGCTTGATGTGGCCTCTGATACAATAAAGAAAGTGTATTGTATTGTATTTTTTAATGTATTTACACTGAAGACCTTAATACATACAATTGTAAATAAATAAGATAAACAGAACATACAACTGAAAAGATTAAAGTTAAGTGACAAAAAAATAATGCGGTTGTGATTGTGATACAATCTTATGTTATCATTTTGCAATACTTGCAAATAAATCATGATTGTTTATGGATTTATGATCATCGCTAATTCTATTGGCATTATTAGTCATGGATGATGCTAGTGCATAGACATGAGACAATAGAAAAGGATGTATAATTAAGAGTTGAGGATGCTGTCACAGGCCCACAAACGTACATTAAAATTTGTTAACAAGTGTTGACTTCATCTTAAATTTCCTTAACTTGGTGTAATACGCTGAAATAATCATACAAGATTAAATCTTTTGTCTTGTGAAAAACCGTCCTTCTAAATCTTTTTAGGACTTTTGTGATGTCATAAAATATAGTTGAATAATGTTAATATTTTCCTTTTTAACAAAATTAAAATTTATAGATTAATTGAAAAATAAATTAATTAAATTTTAATGTGAAGCCACGAAAGTCTTACACTTATTTGACGGCACTGTTCTTAAACTCGGACCGGACCAGCCGGTTCGACCGGTGATCGGTTGGTAGTTCGGTCCTGTTTATGGCTCAAAACCGGTATTTAATCGGACCAGTCTGAATCGGTCAAAATCGGTCAATTGACTGGTTTTTGACCGGTCGGACCGGTCCGGTCAAAACCGGTTAGACAATTTTTTTATTATTTTTTATTATTTTGAATTTTTTAAAACATTTTTAATATTATATATAATTATTACATAATTATTACGTCACACCGGTTCGATCAGTGGTTGAACCTATCGAATCAGTCAAATCGGTGATCAGTAAAATCACCAATTTAATGATCGGTCCGAATTTGAGAACATTATATTGATGGAATTCATATTCGGCTACAACCCCACATATGACCAAAAGAAATGGAAATCGAGTTTCCACACTTGAGTCTTGACCCGCCCGATTAGACCGTCGCTCGTGTTTGACCAGAAAACAAAACATCCAACTGCAGAAACGTGGCCTTGTAGTTGACGAGGAAGTGTGAACCAACACTTTTCCAACAACTCTCCTACAAATAGTCAAATACCCATTCAGATTTACAAAGTAGATACGCATCATTCGGTCATGGATGTTGTTTCCCTATCAATTATGTCTTAATTGTACCACTAAGTGCCCCCACGCCCTGATTTGAAAGACCCTTTTTAGATAGCAGACGCAAACGTGGAAGCTTAGACAACTTGTACTGATTGTGAATGTTGAAAAATGCTTTCTTTCTTAACAGTAAATCCACGAATTACGTTTGAAGTAACTTTTCCAAAGTAGTTGGGACTTGGGAGAGGACTTGTCTTCACCAATTGTCAACTTAGGCCCTTTGTGCGCCGCGTTGACTAGATGTGATGATATTGACAGCAATCAAAGATCAAATCATTTCATTTGCCTTCAAACGAAAGTATTAACTATAGGAATTGTTTATGAGATGTAAGATAATTTTACAAATGGGCCCAAGCTTAGCCCTCTAACTTTGAGGTTTATGTTGAGCAGTCCAATTTCTGTTTATGCAATACGATTGGAATTAAATTTCAACTTTCACAAGTTTGGATTCAGGTATAATTCTATAGTTGAACAGCTTTGCTTTGATCCAACTTGAAAACCCAACTAGAGACCCAATCCAATCCCACACTGAAGGAGAAAAATAAGGAAGAAGCAAGCCACGTTTCTTCTTTCTTTCTTTCTTCTGCTTCTCCTTCTTCTTCTTCTTCGTCTTAGCCACTCTTATCCCCGTCGCTGAATCGCAAGGTTAGATGCTTAATTCACAACTCTGAAGAAAACCCTTTTCGGTATGGACTCTCTTAAAGCCACCTACATGGAGGAAGAGGACGATGAACAACAACAGCAGTTACCCACCACCAGTGCTACATCTTCTGAAATACCCCAACAGAGAAACGACCCACAGCCGACCCACAATGGCTTAGAAGCGATCGAGAACCAGGATTTAACTAAGAAACAACAACAAGACCACTTTGTGTCAGCCTCCGAATCTCTGTCTGAATCCGACCCAACTACGTCCAACGACACTGAGAAACGAACCCCGAGATCTCAGAAAACGGACGAGCTTGACGAGGAGGAGGATGAGGACGACGATGACGACGAAGACCCTCCTCCCAAAAAGCAAAAGCAACTGTCTTCACTCACTAATCATTGCCAACAAGAACCGGAGACACCAATTGAGGAAGGGAAGGCCAAAGAAGATGACTGTAACAATGGTGAGAACAATGTAGGAAATAAAACCAAGGTGCCAACAACGACAACACAGGCCGCTGCAAAGAAGAAATCGAAGAAAAAGAACAGCAACAATGTGTGGGTATCGAGATCTACACGTAAAGGGAAGAAAAAATCGAAACCCAATACACAAAACACTCCTGCTGAAGAAAAAGTGTTGATCACACCGGCCCCAAGATTCCCGGACAGGAGTGATGATAGTCCCGACACGAAAATTTGCTTGTCGAAAGTGTACAAAGCGGAGAAGGTTGAGTTGGGTGAAGATAGGATGAGTGCTGGAAGTACTAAAGGTTATAGAATGGTGAGGGCTACAAGAGGTGTTTGTGAAGGGGCGTGGTACTTCGAGATTAAAGTTGTAAACTTGGGAGAAACTGGGCATACGCGTCTTGGATGGTCTACAGAGAAAGGTGACTTGCAGGCACCTGTTGGATATGATGCTAATAGTTTCGGGTATAGAGATATTGATGGTAGTAAAGTGCACAAGGCATTAAGAGAGAAATATGGGGAGGAAGGTTATAAGGAAGGGGATGTTATTGGTTTTTACATTAATTTACCAGAAGGTAGTTTGTATACACCAAAGCCTCCTCATTTAGTTTGGTATAAGGGCCAGAGATACGTACGTGCTCCTGATGCCAAGGATGATCCTCCTAAGATTGTGCCTGGTAAATTACTTATACTTGAAATCTGCTTGTTGTTATGAATTTACTATATTTGCTTTTTCAAAATCTGGAATGCCCTTTGGCTAGAGCATTGTTATATGGCCTTTGGATCGTGTTCTTTTACTTTAAATTATTTCTATTGCCATATGCTGATTGCTTAGGACTTCTCTTCAATGCCCCTTTTTTCTCATGTCAAGTAGTTGGTGATAATTTGCTTTGAGGAGTGTTAAGGGGTTAATGCCTCTGCCTGAACTTATATGTTGATTGCAAAGATATTACAGACATCCGTTTCTCCTCTTGTATCTGAATCCCGGATAGCACTATAATGTAGTTACTCTTAGACATCTCAGTTGTGGTGCAACTCAACATTGCCAATTTTTAAATGCTCAGAAAACGAGAAGTCCCTTGGTAACTAAGAGATGAGCAACTAAATTGGTGTGATATAGGTTCCTTTCTAGTAATTATGATGGATTTAAGGATGGTTATCCGGTATTTCCAAAAGCACTTGTCTTGTTCTTCCGTGTCCTGTCCAGGAGTCTTTATGAAGATTATGATAAGATATACGTTAGTGTGCACCTTAAGGCTGTGTTGGGTTCAATTCAGTTCAAGTTCTTGGAAGTTCCACCAGATAATGGCCTTTTAAGCAGTCAATTGTTGTCATGAACTTACCATTTGATCACTTTTGTCAAGTTGCTTTCTTCTGAATGTTTCTGCTTTCACATATGGCATACTTCACAATCAAGAACTGGTGAACTTGGCTTGAAAAGTAGCATGGTGAACTTGATCATTTTCTCAAGTCTCGAAGCTAGTTCTGTATTATTAAGTGTTGCAATGTTTCTAGATTGGAGTCTCTATGAAGATTATGATGAGATATACGTTAAGATGCACCTTAAGGCCATGTTGGGTCCTAGTCAGTTCAAGTTCTTGGAAATTCCACCAGTTGACGGCCCTTTAAGCAATCAATTGCTTGTCATGAACTTACGATTGCTTTTGTCAAGTTGCTTTCTTCTGAATGTCTCTGCTTTCACATATGGCATACGTAACAATCAGGGGCTGAGGTGAACTTGGCTTAACAAGTAGCACAGCGAACTTAATCATTTCTTAAGTCTTGAAGCTAGTTTGGATTCATTAAGTGTTGGAATGTTTCTAGATTGGAAGATACCAAACTATAAAGGCCTGGATTAATTCAAATGCTTTTCTTATTATGCCTGTAATAAAATACAAATGGCTTTGAGCGTGAGTGTTCATCTGTGGTATCGACTTCTTAGGACCTTTCATTTTTTTTCCCTTTGCAGCATAGACTTGCTTCTTCATCCTGTGAAATTATATTGCGTATTGACAAGTAAGACTGTGAGCATGACAATGGAATATGCATAATTGATCTCTCAGAGCTGTTGGAAATGCTTGCTCTGCAAGATTAAGGAGAGGCTCAAGAATATTTTGAATCCCGTCTTTCTCAATCTGTCTTAACCTGCTCTGTACCGTATACGTTTGTTTGTGTACAGCCTGTTCAACCCAATGACAAGTTGGCAACCCTTGTTTTAACTTGCGAACTGTTTATAAGATTTGTTAACATGTGGAATAGTGATTGGATTTCTAGTAATTCATTACCTGAATGAATAATATTCACCTACTCTTTTGTTGCTCTGGACACATGGATTTCTTTTTGGTTCACTGTCCAGCAAGTTTACCCAAATCTCAGATGGTGTTCCTAACTTCTGATTGATGGCTCTATATCATTCTCATTTTAAATTGCACCGTTTGTTGACCCAATTGTTATGTGGACTGTGTCTATGAAGTATATATCTGATTATGTTTGTCATAATGTTTTTTGTGGAGAGTCATTGTCGATGTCTGTATGAATTGGGAATGCAAGCCTGCATTTTGTTCTCTCTGCTGGTTGGAAGTAGCAATTCACTTTGTGGTCATGTTCTTGTCTTGTCATGCAGGAAGTGAGATATCTTTCTATAGAAATGGTGTGTGTCAAGGGGTTGCTTTCAAAGATTTGTATGGTGGTCGCTATTACCCAGCTGCTTCGATGTATACCCTTCCAAATCAGCCAAATTGTGTGGTCAAGTTTAACTTTGGTCCTGACTTCGAATTCTTTCCAGAGGACCTGGGGGGACGTTCAGCCCCCAAGCCCATGGTGGAAGTACCTTATCTTGACTTCGATAGATAGTAGTGTCGAGAATGGTGTATTGAATGGGAAAAAACAATAGCCAGTTGGTTTGATCTTTCAAATTGGGACATTGGCTCAAGTTTGGCATTCTAATTGTAATTTTCTGACTCTCAAATTAGGTCTGACAAATGATTGATAAGTTCTGAAACTAGAGTTTTCTTTGAAAGAGATCATTTAGGTGACTTCCTGTGGGATGTGATGCTGCTTACCTGAAGCCAATAACATCCTTGTTACTACACCATCTCTTTCTATTAGTCATTTCATTTTCATAAATCAGGACTATTCAAATTGTAGCAGCTTGTCAACTGATATTACATTTAATTTAAGCCCGCACCATTCCTTCTCAGTTGTTTCAACAGCAGGTGTCTGAGAGAATTTTTGGTTATACTCAAATTTCATTTTTGGACTTGCAAATGCAGTACCACTTGTGTTTTTTTCCTTTTTAGTGATGAGGATATCGGTCCTTTTGCAGTGTAAGGTGACGAGCATAGTCCTCATTTGAATCTCCTTACAACTGTCAATGCAGCTTAGACTTGCCAATGCAGATTGCTGTCTTTGTGGCTGGAACGGGCAGAGCAATTTCGCTCGCACGCAGAGGGTGAGAAACTTACCATACATGACAATTAGGCTTAAGATGAAACATCTTTGTGCCCACTTAGTGTTATTTTATGCACAAGTCAATCCAACATGGCTGTAACTTATATATAAGGCATTTAGTTAATAAAGACATTTTTATCTTTATATATCTTTTATTAGTTATATTCAATGTTTAATATGAAAAATGATAATTAAATGATTATAATTATGAGATTTAAGGGTGTGTTTGTGAATGTCTTGATGGTTGTATAATTATTCTATTTATGATTTCTCAGTATGAATTATATGAAAATAGTTTAATGAGTTAATAAATGATTTATTACTCTAAAATTCTGTTTTTTTATTCTAATAATTTGGAAATTTTTTAGCCATGATAATTAAGATTTGAAAAAGTTGTTTTAAAAAATTAATCATAAATCAAATACTAATTCATAATAACAATTATTCTTAGATTTAATATAGAGTAAACATCAATTTTATATTCAATGTCTAATTGAAATATTTGATGATGAAAATATTATATCTATGCATGAATATATATTAAGTTAAATTATTTTGATTCTTAATATTTTGGTGATTATGATATATTGTTAAAGGTCAATCTTACTCTATAATTACAAATTTAGTTAGAAAAGTAAAGATTACTTAAAAGAAGTTTTAATTTATCTAATTCTAATTTATAATGATTATCTATATATTATAATCGAATGGGTTGTAAGACTAATTTTAATTGCAAATTTATTTTGTTATATTATTTATGGTTGTAGCACGTGAAGTTCACATCTTTATGCATTCAATTGTTTACTAGAAATATCAGGCAACCATTATTTTGTTTTAAAACCTTAAAAATCAGTCAGGGTTGAGAATAGGTCAAGACTCAAGATTGGCCTGAAATCTAAAGGGAATATTATCCTTTAGGACTTCAATAGGGAAATAATTGACTAGAAGACATAAAAATAATTGTAAGGTCAAGGGAATTACCAATTTCACCATCCAATTATACTCTTCACCCAATCAACGTTAGTTTTATAACCGACTTGCACACACAAATATATAAAAGTAATATATAAATTAGATTCATATATTTCTCTTTTGTCAATTCATAAGTTGCATGATAATTAAATTCTAACATTAACTGTGACAATTTTGATTTGTTTCATATTCCATTCTTATTAAACTCTAACATCGATTATAATAATCATCATTTATTTCATATTATACCAAACTTCTGATATTGAGTGTCCACGAGGGAAGGAATAAAATATTGATAATCAAATTCCATCATCTAGTATTTATAGGGAAGGATTTAGATAAGTACGAATTAATTAGAACAGATATTTGCAATAATGATATCACATTATCTAACCTTTAAAATAACTTAGAATAAATGTGAGTTCCAACGTCATATTTGATATCCTTAGTTATAAGTTCTAATGGGAAGAGATAAAAGTTTGGAGTATGCACAAACTGAACTAAATGTCATTTCCATCAGACAAGGATTGAACAACATAAATTGAAACTATTATAAGTATCAAACAAATACCCAAATTTAGTTGGGTTGCTGGAAGATGTTACCTGATTTTTTTTGTTTAAACAAAGATTTATTACTTAATTAGTCTAGGAGTCATATGATATATGATTGATAAATATATTATTTACCTAACTTAGTTAAACTAGTTTGTTGATCAAACTCAAAGTGAATTAAATTAATACAATCCTAACTAATTAGGATATTTATTTGGTAATTTTTTGAATTAATAGAGAAGATTATAATTTTATTATAGTTTTTTTATTTTATTTTTATGATATGAAGTAATACTTGTTTTTTTTTGTTTTTAGATAATTTAAGTAATAATTTTGTAGAAGCACTTTAGATGCTAAAAAACTTTTAGAGTAGTAAATTTATCTTTTAGTTTTGAATAGTGATCACATGTGTCTTGCTTTTAGGATTAAGATTTTCATGGCCTTTTTACATTTATTTCCCTTAATCTAACACAACCTTGTTTTAAAATGCATAATGAATGGATATAAATTATTCATTTCATTTGTTTAATATGGTAATAACTTAATACGCAATGCTATTTTGTTTGATATTTTAGTATTCTTGTCATCTTAAAAAATAATGTTACTTTAATGGTTGAAGCGTATTAATGCTTGCTCCTTCTAAATACATTAATTGATTGGTTACATTTGATATAATTGAATGGCTCTATATATATATAAATGAAATTTCAAATTTTTTATAGAGATATATTTACATACCTGGGGGAAAATTTTTTTATCATTTTAGAGTTGATTTAGATTACTTAAAGATGCTCTAAATTAACATATACTTTTAAATATTTAGGTTATGGCGAAGAAAAAAAAAATATGTATAAGTTTCCTTATAATACTTTAAAAGAAGGATTAAGTTATTTGGTGAAAGAATACTGAATATTAGGCAATACGATTTTATATTAAATTACAATTGTTTAATAATGGATATGTCTTTGTATAGTGATGACTACGCAATGCTGAAGAAGATTATTTCTACCAACAAAGCATCCAAGAAAAATGTAAGTATTATAGATTGACAGTGATCCACTTGAAAACAAAAATTAAAGTTTATGGTAAGGTTTGAGAAATAAGCAACGAATCTCCTTAAAAAGATGTTAGTGAACCAATTGAATTTATCATTGGTCCTTGTGAATATGTAGAAGTTAAAGTTGATAATTAGAAGGAAGAGATTGAGTTGAAGATGATGAAACACTTGTAAGTAAATTATTTAAGTTTGCGTGGGTATTGATATAGATACATAAACCAGAGTCAACAATGAGAAGTAAAAAAGTACAAGCTAAGGATGCTTAAATGCATACTGCTTAATTACCTAAAGTTGTCAATGGTCATTGTGAAGATGTAGAAGTTAGAGTTGATGATAAGTAAGAAGTAGAAGTTAAGGATATTGAAACATGTTGCTTAACAAAATTAAAGCTTTCATTGATCTTAGAGAAGATATAAAGGCTAGAATTGGTGGTAAGGAAAGCATTAATATGATAACTTTTTAATATATTTTACTCAATCACTTTAGGTTATTGTTATTGCTATAATCAATGCTAAAGTAAGAGTTAATAAAAAGGAGTAAGAAGCAAAAGTTAAAGTTGCAATTTCTAAAAAAAATGATCAAATTACTACATTAGTTGAAGATATCGATGGTGATGGAATAGGTGTTGAAATTGGTACTAATTGATTTAATAAAAATTGATATTATTATAGTAAATATTGCTTAAGATCAAATGAGGTGCTAGAATGATGTTGCTAAATAAGTTAAACTTAAGGCTTCTTACTAATTAAGAACATGCAAGTTGGAGCTACTTAAAGTGTTGAAGATAATGGAGTGGGAAGAGCAGAGTTAGATAAAGAAGAAGACCCAACACAATATAAAGAAAGTAGTGTAATTTTAATGAATTTTAATGAATCTAGTTCAAATGATGAAAATTATACATTCAATGAAATCTTTAAGCCAAAAATAATAAAAAAAGTGGAAATAGTTCTTTATGTTGATTTTGATGCACGAATTTAAAAAGAAATAGATAAGAGAATCATAAATTTGCTACTCTAAATGAGGATAGTGTAAGAGACATGGATGTTGAATGAATATATGTTGACTCCGATGAATTGGGAAGTGAATGGAACAATTTTAAGAAATGATTATAAAATTTCTAGAATTTGATGTAAAATAGGTTTTAAACATATTAAAAAAGGCATTGGCATAATATGCAATTAATTAAGCAAAACAAGAAATCAAGGGTGATAACGGTTTATAAGAAGTGTAGGTGGAGAAATTATACCTTCCAATCATAAAATATGCCTTTTAGAAGAAGACCTACCTATTTAAACATGAATATATAGACAATCCTACTAGAAAATTAGTGATCTAAAAGTTATATTATCTTTAAAGACTTTAATTGTTGGGACTCGATCC
>JANITW010000008.1:33609918-33620466 GCA_027564335.1 Erythroxylum williamsii
ATCTATAAAGACTTTAATATAGAAATAATTGACAAAAGACATATAAATCAAAGTCTATGACCAGCCTTAAAGGTTGACATGATAAGTGTTGATCCATACTAATTCCTATAACAACTTAAAATTGTTGAGGATATGAAGGACATTGTAATATAGTTACAGCATACAAATATAAATCCATCATATTGCTAAATTATATGGATACTAAAAAGCAAATAGTGATGGTTTAGAACATCCATAGTACAAGAATACAGTCTAACATACTACATTAAAAGCGATTATGATAATTTCAATACATTATCAAAGAACCTAGAGACAAACCAATCTTAACAATGTTAAAGATGATAAAGTGAACTATTATAAAGAGATTCAATAAGAAAGTAAAAAGGAATGAAAAAAATATAATAGAGATATTTGTCCAAAAATCAAAATAAAATAATAAAAGTCAAAGAAGCTTACAAGAAATTAGATTTCATACTTCAATAAAGGAAAGTTATATTATTCTTCAAGATTTTAATATAGAAATAACTGACAAAAGACATATAAATCCAAGTCTATAACGAGGCTTAAATGTTGACATGAAAAGTGTTGATCCATACCAATTCATATAACAACTTAAAATTGTTAAGGATATGAAGGACATTGTAATATAGTTAAAGCATACGAATATAAATCCATCATATAACTAAATTATATGGATACTAAAAAGCAAATAGTGATGGTTTAGAGCACCTATAGTATAAAAATACAGTCTAACATACTATATTAAAAGCTATTATGATAATTTCAATTCATTATCAAAGAAACTAGAGACAAACCAATCTTAACAATGTTAAAGACGATACAGTGAACTATTATAAAGAGATTCGTTAAGAAAATAAAAAGAAATGAAAAAAGTATAATAGAGATATTTGTCCAAAAATCAAAATAAAATAACAAAAGTAAAAAAAGCTAACAAAAAATTAGATTTCATACTTCAATAAAGGAAGGTTATTTTAAATTAAGCACTTTAATTTTAGAAAACATATGGTTAATTTGGGAAATAATACTTGCACTAAGAATTATGATATAATAACAATATCATAATAATATGCTTATATTATAATGAATATGACAATGAAAAATATGATGGCTATATGAGCACAATATATAATAGGAAAATATTTTATAAGCATATGCTAAGTAATGGTTTCCTACTATATGATTATGATTTATGAATATACTTTAATATTTAAATGAAGCTAATAAACTAAAGAAGATAAGAAAGAGAGAAGGAAACACTACAACAAGTTGCAAAATTGGCTACATTTTTTTACTACGAATTAAAAGTTAGTCTTTGGCTATGATTTGCCTCCAATATTAAAAATATTAGCTACGTTTAGAATAAGCTACATTTTATATTTGTAGCTAAAACATCTGGTGATACTTTTTAACTATGAACTTATTTTCATAGTGAAATGTTTTTAGCTACCAAATATTTTTCATAATTAAAAATATTTGACGACGTTTTTTAACTGTTAACTTTTTTTTTGTAGCTAAAAACCTTTTACTACAATTTTTTTAGTAGCTAAAACACACAAATTCCCTAATTGTCAACTACAAAAATGAATTTCATAGTTAAAAATATTTTGCTATAAAAAATTTTCGTAGCAATAAAAGAATAATAAAAACATCATTTTGTTAACCAAAAAACACTCCTCCTCATCCTTTTTTCCAATAGTTCCTCATCTGTTTTCTTTAATAACTCCCTTGTTTTTTTATGTCTTTCTTTGTCTTCCAGCAACGTCTTTTCGTTTTTTCTTGTCTTCTAGTAGCTTTGTCATTTGTTTACTCTAGCAATGTTTTTTTTTCCAATAGCTCCCTTGTTTGTCTTCTCCAACAGTGTGTTTTATCCTGCAACTCCCTTGTCTGTCTTCATTTGTTTGTGGTTATGATATGTATAACCCTTATTGTTCTTCTTTCACTACCTTTTTGTTGGACTACCTGAAATATGGAAGAGAATTTCAGTGCAACGTTGTCTCTGCTTTCGTAGTTGCCCAGTTGAGCTACCTTGATCTCTCTTATGCCACTATGTTGTAATACAGAATGCATACTACTTTGCTCAGTTGATACGTAAGTAATTATGGCCAATTTCAAATTGAAAATTTAAGAAACTTTAGGTTTCATATCTATAGATTTGTTGTTTACAAGCCTGCTCTGATCAAATATTGAAGAACATAAATGTTGAAAGATGGTCAACTATATGGTTTTCCATTCTTGATTAGTATACTTGTTGATTTTGAAACTGATTATTATTCTATTTGATAATATATTCTTTTTATTTAAGACTATAGTAGGGAATTAGTTTTCACATGTATATTGCTTCATCTATATTTAATGTACTTTAAATAGTCATTGAAAAGATAATAAAAGAAGTTGGAAAATTTTTTGTTTCTAACTTTTGGTGGATAAATTGTTTATTTATGCTTTCACATATTGTAGTCATTTTTCTAGTTTTATACTCTTCTTGATCTTGCAATTTGAAATTTAGTGAAAATCACTAAATGTTGGGTATGTGAGGAAGCTTCCAATTGTGTGAAATTATATATTTTTTTGGTAGAGAAAAAACCTTTCTTGTTTCACTTGGTTTATCACCTATATTTTCCCTTTGCAGCTTTACTTTGAAGTTAAACTCCACTCATAATCCTCTTCTATTATTTTAGGTTAAGATGAAGAAGTTGAGGGAATACTTCTAGCTGTTGCATATGCTCTGGCCAAGATACATATGCATCTAGTGTATAACAGGTATAAGATGGTTCAAAGTTTAGTTGATCTAAGATAATCCACATCCTTATGTTTTCTTTTTCTTTTTTTAGTTGTTTTGTTTCGGAGTTGTTCTCTTAACATATTATGTTATACAACACAAGGAGGATTTTGTTACTTAGTATATAACATATTTGATTTCTGGACATCCAATTTCCTTTTTGCAGAGTTTTTCAAATTGTTTCATATAATAGAATTCCCAAAATAGATAACTTGATATGACATTTCTAGAATTTCCTTTTGGCTTTTTATGGCTAAGCCAAATAAAGGTTTCTTGTATCAACTTTTATGATACATGGACTTGCATCACCTTTTATTTTGAAAAGTTATAGATTTATATGGGACGTTTATTTGTTTCTCTTTAGTGAACTTGCCAGAAATTGATCTTGTTATGCAACCCTTAATCATATTTATTTGGTAAAGCATTATGTATAGTCCATATCCTGAACATGGTTTGTTTTGGTACTTGATTATTTTGGGTATTGCATTGTCTTGAAGATTTTGCTTATTCAATTTTCTTTAACCTCGTTGATTAATCGATCATTATATACATTTCCTTTATGTTTTTGTTTGTATCTCTTTCTTTTTCCCTGGGCCATCTTCTCTATGTGTTATTCCTCTGTTTCTTTGCTACAAATGACATGAAGAAATGGTTCATCATTTCCATTTGTAATCTCCTATTTGACATTTAATTCTTGGGGGGCTTTACTTATGATATCTTATTCTTTTACTCTTCAAACAATATAAATAAATGATGGATCTAGTTCCCCGTGTTTGAATCCAACCATTCAAAACAATTCATGTTTCTTTTTTTTATTTTTACTAATAAAGCAAAATGTGGATTTTGATTGATTCTAAAGTTAACGAACGTTCAAGCTTCCAAATTTATGAAGACTTTTGGTGTAAGATTTTCTCCTTTAAAATCATATTGAATTAAAGCTTGCTTTATTGTTACAAATGAATTTCAGGATTTAGATGGCATGCCGAATGAAGGTGTAGAACTTACATGCTTTCACTTGGTAGTATTTTACCTCAATTTTTATGAACACTTATTCTTATTGTTTATGAATTGTTATTGGCCACCTGTTTAATAATGCTGAATGAAATGAATTGAAGCTTGCTCTATAATCTGTGAAAGTATTTAGAACCATTTTAATGTGATGTATTAACAAACCACACAAGAATTTTCTTTAAACAATATCATAAAATTTTCCTATTCAATTCTAGGAATCACTTATCATTTTTGCTCTCTTGAAATTCCTAATTGATGTTTATGGCCTGAATACCAATTATTCAATCATGGTTCTCCTAAAGTAGGTTATGGCATGAAAAACATTCATTTTTCGGGCAATAGAAAGTGTTAAGAAGTGATAAGCTTTCACTTTGCTAAGGACTCAAGAAAAGAAACTAAAGAAGCATCAAACTTAGACTTCTGAAAACAACCTGGAAAGTTGAATTTTAGGCCTCTGTATATGTTGCTTTCACTTTGATTATGCTTAAATTTATATCTTATGAGCCATTAATTTCCAAGTGTAAAGCTAAGTTGTTGATTAAGACCACAAACTTTAAGCCTTCTAGTATTGGAAATGCCAACTAAAATATGTTATTTCATCGACACATATAATAACATTGTTATGAGACCCCATATTTACTAAAAGCATAATGGAAGTTATCTTGAAAATCTTAATGGTTGAAGCTTTTGCTTTGTTGGTATATTAGAAGTTGCCCTTTTTCTCTTCCTTTTTGGCTGTCATATTTCTTCTCCTTTGATTTTCTCTCCTTTTCTTTATAGTCACCCATTGAGTGTTTTATTTACTGAATTTAAATATGTTTTTGAAGGCTCGGAACAGTGGACCGCTTATAATTGATGATAAAACACATGCTTTCCATAATAGAACCAGTTTGTTGCCTTTTTTTGCTTTTTTCTTATATAATCTATAGTTTTTGTTGTAAATTAGTTTATTTTGAGTTTGTTTTTAAGTGTTGTTGCATAAGTTCCAATAATATTGAGAGATTGATTGAATTATAGTTGAAGCATGATTTGGGCAACCATATTCTTTCATATGAAAACAGGATATTTTAGAGGACCTGCCCATAATAAGCGCCATAGATGAGGAGACAAAGTTTAATGCCCTAGTTTTAAACAATTGTTTTCTTTAACAACCATTAATTTAATGAATGAATTGAAATGTAGATTTCATATGTTTGTGTTAATATTTTGTAGAAAGAAAAAGCTGTTCTTTTAGAATCACTAATGGGTGAAATATGAATAGAAATTAGACATAAAGTAAGTTGTAATTCAATAGGAAGCAGCACATATATAGGATATTTTTTAATATCAGCATTTATAATTTATAAACGGATCTTTTTATTTATTGTTTTGTCTATAAGAACTGTTAAGGTTGTCATTAATATCTTGTATAGGAAGAATATTATTTTCGCGAGTATAATTTAATGGTATTTATATAATTTTAATTTTTATATACAATGATCAATATTTTGAATTAATAATATTTTTATATAATTTATTTTATAATAAAATCACAATAAAAAATTTCGATATATGATATACAAAGCATGTTGTTCAATATAATAGATTAAAAATTTAAGAAAAATATATTGCAACATTATTAAATACATAGCAAATAACATATGACTACATTATGTAAAACGTAACAAATAACATTTGTATTTGGCTATATTTTTGAAAATGTAGCTAATAATATTTAACTGCCAAGATAAAAACCTAGCCAAAAATTATTGGCTACGATTTTATCTTTGTAGCTAAATAGTATTAGCTGCGTTTTAAAAAACAAAGTCAAATGTTTTTAATTACGGTTTTAAAAATGTAGCTAATTCTTTTTAGCTTGATTATGATTTTTGAAAACATCACCTATAATTTTCAGTTACGAGAATTCGGTGATATTTTGCGTGACGAAACTGGAACGTAACAAATAACTATAATCGACTTTTTTTTTCGAAGCTAAGAATCAACTTTGTTGTAGTGAGATGAACCTAATCCATATGAGTCCATTAGAAAGGGTCTTTAAAGTGATTACAAAAATTACAAATATTTTATCCATATCAAAGGACTTATTCAACAAGAGAGGTTAGCATAGAGAAAATTAATATAGTTAACTTAGTTGATAAAGTGATGTAACTTAAGTAAAGTCTCAAGTTACCAACTCACAAATATAGGAGACATAAATGTCGATAAGGGTAAGATTGTTAAAATGAAATTGAATTTGTTACTTATATTTGACTTCTTGATTTTATTTTTTTTTGGGAAGTTATGTTCAGAGCTAAATTTGTGGTCATACATATATCATAATTTAATTCCCTTTCTATGTTTGTGAGGATAAGATTAAGTGCAACTTTTTGCAAGGATAAGATTAAATGCCATTTCCATCTGACAAAGATTAAAACAACATAAATTGTAAGTATCAGACACAGACATAGACACATTCAGTTAGGTCGCTGCAAGATAAAGTAATGGTGTGTGTGTGTGCAAGGGGTATTCGTGCAGATGACAGTGGTGGGGGTTGAAGATAACAGAGACCGCAGAGTAAAATAGAAAAAAGCCAAACAATTGGCATAGCCACCTTCAATGCTTCCATGTGCCGGTCTGCATAACCAGGAAATTTGTTGGCATTTTCTTCAACTTGACGTCCATGAACAGAGGTTAAAGCAAAGCAAGCTCTGATGACCTGCCACCAAAGTAGTAGTTGAGTGGGTTCGTACAGAAAGAAACAATTCCCAACATTGAATTTAACCTCGCTCAACTCTCACTGTATACGCAGCTGGATTTCTGCTAGGATGCTTTAAGTTAAACAGTTACTTTTCAATGTCATAGCTTCCTTCACGAAGTGCAGACATAGACTGTAGTCGTTTAAGAAGCAGACCAAGGGGAAAATCACAAAAAAAAAAAAATTTAAAAAGGTCATAGACTGTACATTAATAAGCAAATGTCAGGCAAGCCTTAGTATTCTTGATCTTCAATCAAGGAAGAATGCCGCAGTTCAACAGGAGCTTGTATCTCTTTTTCTGTTTAGTATATAAGTAAGAGCATAAATTACTAAATTACAGAAGCCGCTGAAGTTGTCACCATGAGAGCATTTTCAGTATTTCTTTGGGCTCTAAAGAATATATATATATAGTACTTGATGACGCAGCTAGTGTAGTGGAGAATTAAGACCCTCTTGAGAAGACAGCGAGCGAAGTGGTTGGTGCCTGTTGGAAACAACTATTGGCATCTTCCTAAATGAAGGCCTCTTTTCAAGTATTTGCAGTGTTCTCTTGGAATAAAGGTCCTTCACAACTGGGGAAGCTCTCTCTTTGAACTTGAGGACTATGAAGAACAGGAGTCTGTAGCCTACAAGAATGAGAAAGATTGCAGCCAAGTCCCACCATTTTGAGTGGTCCAGTGAGACTCCAAATGTATTCGTAACCACAAATTCTCCTTTGATTCTCGGGTCTCCAGGTACTAGAGGGTCAAACTCGAGGCCAAGAAAATCATTCTTCACTCCACCCTGCACTCCCATTAACAAAGCAAAGTAAAGAAACTAGTTTTTTTTTTTTTTTGGCAGAAAGCAAGATAATTGTATGAATTTTACATAATTTACCTGAATTCCCCATGCTCCGTAGTTAATATATGAAATGGGGTAGCGCCAGAATGGCTTGGGAAGATCAGGCAGCAATCTGAAGAACCCAGAGGTCATCATCATGATTCCCTGCATGAAAACCACCAAATATTGATGAAACCTCCCACAGGACAGAACCATAAGGACAGTGTAAAATATATATATAAGAAATTTTTAAGTTGGTCAAAGAGTGCTTTGATCTTACAATCACTCCAGCCCCAGTAACAAGTCCCATCAGGAAATTGGACACTAATGAAGCTATAACCATCATCAGGCTCTCTATCACAGAAATGCAGCCAAAGATGTTGAGACAGAAGAAGGCGTAGTGAGAGAATCCCGGTCGGAACTTGACCATGTTAAAACATATAGTCCCCGTGACAAGTGCTACAGCAACCAAGAACGGGAAGGAGGAGAGGTAGTTGGATAGTATATACACAGTTACTCCGTAGTACCCATTAAGCTTCTCCCTGTAGAAGATCTGTTTACAAAGAAGAGCAGTGTTATTGATGTTTATACTTAACAGGGTATTTGTTACTTTTTCTTTTCTTTGCTTTGGGATGAGATCGTTACCTTCATTTCTTCAATGAAAGATGGGAAGCCACCAATGGACATGAACGTCATGAAGCCTGTAATGAATCCTCCGCACGCTATTCTTGCCACGATTGAAGAGTAGCCATGTCCAACCTTGTAGTAAATTGTACCAACACTGATAGAGACAAGAATGTATATGACTATCCTTGCCCAGTAATAACCAAAATCCCTTGACATGTTAACAAACGATCTCCTCGTCAATATTGATAATTGCTTCCACCAGCTTGCTTGACGTCGAGTTTTTGTTTCCGGTTCTAATCCTTCCTGAAAAACATGTCTTCTTTAACCAATTGACGAGAAGAACAACTAAGGCAAATGCTAATGTTTGAGTTACTTACAATGGATGATATTTCCTTTATCCTAGCTTTTGCCATCTTTGCATAGTTCGACCGATTATATTTCTCAACAAGCCTAGCTTTGATCTCTGCTGTTGCCATGTTCATAAAAGGATCTGCTGTTCTTGGGATATCCTATAATTAAAAAGGACAAAATTTAAGTTGACATTTGGTAAAGGCATCTGCAACAATGTTTAGGCATGTAGAGATATGTATGAGTGTTACATACACGAATTCTCTGAGACCCTTTCAATGTGGCCGTCACAGCATCAAAATCTGAATTTACACAACGTAGGAAGTGATCAGAAGGATTCCTTCTACTTGGACATGGAAATCCAGCTTCAGCAAAGAACTGCAATGATCAACCCTTTAACAAGTTAGGATCAATAGGCCTTGTTCAGAGTTTTATGCTTTCTTTAGTTGTTTCAATGCAAAATTGACAGCAAGCAAGAGTCCTGCTCTCGTAGTTTCGTACCTCTACAGCCATCTTAGCTTGGCCAAAATAAACTGTTTCCCCGCTGGAAAGCAAGAAAAGATCGTGGAATAGAGCAAACACTTCACTACTTGGCTGGTGAATTGAAGATATCACAGTCCTTCCATCGCGAGCTATGTTTCGAAGAGTTTGAACTACAAAGAAAGCTGAGGCACTGTCAAGTCCACTGGTAGGTTCATCAAGAAACAGCAGGCGTGGCTTGGTGAGAATTTCCAGTGCAACACTCAGTCTCTTCTTCTCCCCTCCACTGATTCCCCTCAAATGCCAGTTCCCAATCAACCGATCCGCGCAATCTTGGAGCCCCATCTCAATAATCGTTGCCTCCACAACTTCATCAATCTCCTCTTTGGACATCGTAGCCGGAAGCCTCAAGTGTGCTGAATAAGTGATGGTCTCTCTAGCTGTTAGAGTTCCTAACAGCACATCCTCTTGTGTCACATAAGCCTGAAATTTGTCACAGACCAAATAACAACAATTTTTTGATAAGCTAAAAAATGAGAATTTTCTGGACATGACCGAAAATCAAGGTTCAGATACGTTGTTCATGTTAACAAATCATTTCTATAGACTGGGAACAAGTTATTCGAAGTGAAATTAATATAGTTTCATGTAAACAGTACTGAATTCCAGGACTAGTTGAACACAAAATCGGTATACATGCATCGGTGAAAATTACTCACGACACCAGTGTCTGTCCTCCTCTTCTTCCCATTGAATAGGACATTCCCCGTCATTATTACATTTCTCGAGAGTCTTCCTGTGGCAAGTTCAGGTAACTTGTCAGTAACATTATCCCAGGGGGCAATATTTTTAAGTGAAAAAAATGATCATCTCTTAAAGCCAGCTTAATTTCAAGCAGAAACTTGACAATCAAAGTATTACCATGGCATTCTCATTCATCATATACACATATTATCTCATGTAGAGGAGTGAATAAGAGCTTCGATTACATATTTCTCCACAACGATCTTTGTTATTGACTAAATATAAAAATATTAAAGAATTTATAAGTAGTAAAAGTCACTATACAAACAACTTGTTCTAGTTATTTGAATAATGGTTAGCCTAAGCCTAATTTTTATAAGTGGAATCTACATTCTGCCCATATTAAAAATTTAATATGGTATCAGAGCAGGTTTGGCCCGGATTATTTATTTCCCAATTGTCCGTCTGGATGTCCAGTCTTAGCGGCCTGGTCCGGTTACCACTGCGTATATTTCAAGTGACAGCTGGATGTTCAGTCCCAGTTGTACTTGAGGGAAGTATTAGAGTATCCCATATTGACTAAACATAAAAGTGTTAAAGGGTTTATAAGTGGTAAAGGTCAACTATCCGAACAACTAGTTCTAGTTATTTAAATAATGGGTGACCCAAGCCTAATTCTTATAAGTGGACTTTACACTCTACCCATATTAAAAATTCAATACGATATACTCTGTAACAATCCAAAACACGGGTGAAATTAATGGAAAACATCACATTAACAAACTTAATCCACACAATGAAAATCATCACAATATTAACAGGCGTACTGGTTCCCCAATAGAGCTTGGTTAGTGGTCATCCATAAATTTGAAATCCTATATAATCACGACCTTATGCTACATGGTCATGGAACAATTCCTTTACGGAAGTACTACGTACTAGCATTTCCTAACAATTTAAATTGGTTTTCGTTTTTCAAACAAAG
>JANITW010000008.1:33620566-33630596 GCA_027564335.1 Erythroxylum williamsii
TCCCCGTCATTATTACATTTCTCGAGAGTCTTCCTGTGGCAAGTTCAGGTAACTTGTCAGTAACATTATCCCAGGGGCCAATATTTTTAAGTGAAAAAAATGATCATCTCTTAAAGCGAGCTTAATTTCAAGCAGAAACTTGACAATCAAAGTATTACCATGGCATTCTCATTCATCATATACAGAGACGGAACCAGACTCAACTCTAAGGGAGGGCCGAAGGCTAACATCTAAGGGGGGTACTTATATTTTTAAGAGGGGCCACTTATGTTTATAATTTTAACAATTTTAATTATATAGGTAATTTTTTTAAAAAAAATATTTGAAAGGGGGCTATGCATGGCTCCGTCCCTGATCATATACACATATTATCTCATGCAGAGGAAGGAATAAGAGCTTCGATTACATATTTCTCCACAACGATCTTTGTTCGTATTTTATATGTTAGAGTATTTCATATTGACTAAATATAAAAATATTAAAGAATTTATAAGTAGTAAAGGTCAACTATCCAAACAACTAATTCTAATTATTTGAATAATGGTTGACCCAAGCTCAATTCTTATAAGTGGAATCTACATTCTGCCGATATTAAAAATTTAATATGGTATCAGAGCAGGTTTGGCCCGGATTATTTATTTTCCAATTGTCCGTCTGGATGTCCAGTCCTAGCGGCCTGGTCTGGTTACCACTGCTTATATTTCAAGTGACAACTGGATGTTCAGTCCCAGTTGTACTTGAGGGGAAGTATTAGAGTATCCTATATTGACTAAACATGAAAATGTTAAAGGATTTATAAGTGGTAAAGATCAACTATTCGAACAACTAGTTTTAATTACTTAGACAATGGGTGACCCAAGCCTAATTTTTATAAGTAAACTTTACACTCTACCCATATTAAAATTCAATACGATATACTCTCTAACAATCCAAAACACGGGTGAAATTAATGGAAAACATCACATTAACAAACTTAATCAATAGAGCTTGGTTAGTGGTCATCCATAAATTTGAAATCCTATATAATTACGACCTTATGCTACAAGGAACAATTCCTTTACGGAAGTACTACGTACTAGCATTTCCTAACAATTTAAATTGGTTTTCGTTTTTCAAACAAAGACCAAACCCACTTGGTCTGGCAATCCCTTTCAGTTCAGGTTGTTGGCAGTTAAGTCGAGGCATTAATTGGAGTGGACCGTACCTGGAACATGCTTTTCAAGCTTTCTAGTTTATATTAGTATACGTTTTTATCGGCTTCAGAGTATATCTTCCCAACTTTTATTACTCTGATGACTCGCAACATTGTAGGAGTCAGCCATTACAAGTGCATTAAACAAAACATGTTTTTGTTAATTTTTGATACGTTTCACATAAAGAGATGACCTGCAGCAATGTAGATGTGTCATACAGGATATGTACATCAAAAGTTAACGATCCTCGAATGTTTTAGATTCGAGTTTTGATAATATAATAATAAAGTACTTAAGATCTATAGTTTCTATTACTTTCCCTCTCAAAATGATGAAACTCGTCACCTAAGGACATATAGTCTTTCCTCTTGTAATTATTGCTGGTTTAGTAGAAAATTTCCATGTATAGTATAAAGATCAGTACTCAGATGCAAAGGACATAAATCATCCCGAAAAGCCCCAGGGTAGTTTTCCCGTTTTGGTTTGGCTTTGGCGACCAGTAAAAAGAGACAAACCAGAAGAGAAAGCAATGGACTCATTATTGTTGAGAAGGACAGACAGGACAGGAGAGTTTTACCAAAACCTAGTCCATACAAGGGAAAAAAAGAAAACATACCATGAAAATCTTTATGATGTGCTTTGAATATTAGCTAAATAGAGAGATCGATAAAGGTGAGAGTAAGAGAGGGACCTGCTAGGGCATCGAGGAGTGTAGATTTTCCAGAACCAGAAGGACCCATGATAGCCATGATTCTACCTGGTTCAGCATAACCATTAAGCCCTTGAAGCAACCTCTTGGTTGGTCCATGTCCAAAATTTGGCAACACCACTGTTAGATCCTCCCAGACCAAGTATGTTCCTATTCCACGTTCACGCGTATCGTGGTTCACGTTATCGCTGCTGCTGCCACCTCCACGGCCACCGCTATCCCCGCTAGTGTTGAAAGTACTATTATAACTGCTACTTCCCGCTCCTATCTCCATTGTTGCGACCAATTAACAAGTTTGGTATGGAGGATGTGTGGACAAAATATAGGAGAAGTAATATCGTGTCAAACTTAGCTAATGTGAAGAGGGAACATCAGTTTTTCAGCTAAGTGATTGACGAAAAGATACAACAATCACCAAACAACTAACCGTGAAAATGGTGATACTGATATGGATGGAGGATTATACAACATGTATGCAATTTGGCGAGACAGAGACATGGGGGGAGTAAATGGTGTGTGTTTGAACAGATAGACTCGTATAGGTGGCAAGTAAAGGAAATAAATGTGGGTGCCATACCATTCATGTCACTTTTATGAATGGTTCTAGTCGACTTCAATACTGTTTAATTAATTTGCTAAATTCATAGATCGCATTTATTCAATCTTGTCTTCTTCTTCTTTTTATGAAATTTGGGTACTAAGACTGCTTGTTTGCCAGTGATTGGAAAGTGGAGGTTGACGAAGCTGCAACCTTAAGGGCTATTATTATTGTACTTAGCTAAGCTAATAAGGAAGCATGCACTTGGGAACTACTGAATAGAAAGATATCAGTAACTACTTGGTAAGCAAAGGACATACGTAAAAAATATACTTGAGGACTTAATAATCTAGAGATATGTACAGCATGCGTGCATTAGATGTAAAGCTCGATACAGTTGATTTATGCATACTTGTTTAAAGCGCCCTTTGTCATGAATTACTAATTAAGTCTTCTCCAACTAAAATCAGAAACAAGTCCTCTTTTGTCTGCCCATTAAATGCAGATATGGTGAGTAATAGCAAGTTACTCATTTTAGATTCACCGAGTGGACTTTGTATTTTTGACACAAAATCTTTGTATAGCTCTGCCAAAATGAGAAGATATGTAGAAAGATGATAGTGAGGCGAAATCTAATCAAGTCAATTAAAGCCAAGAAAACAGTTGGCAGATAAGGGAATTTAATATTATTTAGCAATTGTCCATATGATAACGTGTGTTTGATGGTATAAGGAAAAGTCCAAAATTTGTTAGCTTGGAGTTGATGATAATTAATGTTCGCTTAAAAAGTCAGAATGTGGGGAAAGGCATTTCCTGGTGCTCTCTGAAATATACCCTTCCCCGTTTGGTCACAAACTAGAGGTCCAGGAAGCTCATTATACATTAGTCGTCTGAACTGAAAGCTCTGCTCAAATTGCTACAGGAAAACATACCACCGCTTGACTAGCCAAGTTATGATGTGCACATAAACATGCAAGTTGTCAAGATAAAAGCTAGTTTTCAAATGGGATATTCCACAGCTTTGAAGTTAACGTTTTAATCTAAGACTTGTGATTTTGATGCCGAAAATGATGTTGTAAGTTAATGAAACAACGAGATCAGGACTTAACATTGTGAGTTTATCTTGACTCTTAGATCACCCTTTTAATAATGCTATCATATTCAAACACTTACTCTCTTTTTTTCCTTAACCAATATTTATTAGGTGCTTTGGAGGTGGTGACAAGTGGGTGGACCACCATGGAGTGGAGCTAGCTCAGGACTAGCTTTTTTCTCCAATTACATCACCTTCCATGTACATAATATATAGGTTAGGGGTCGGCCATTGGTTGGAAGTCAAGCACCCCATAACTTTCCACAGTTTTGTTTCCGCAGCGCCCAACTGCCAAATCCTGGCTGTTGAACCAGAAACGTACTGTACATGTGAATGACCCCGTCTATTTGTATATTTTACAGGCATTCATAATCGCTGTAAACGGAAGCCTGAAATATTTTACAAGGTTTTTTTTTCATTTTGTACTTGTTTTGTTGAGTGCCTGTTTTCCTTCATTTATTTCTTAAGCGTATGACTTGTGATTCAACAGATAACTTCCAACTTCATTTCATCCATCAGTTCCTTCATTGACTGCTGAAAATCAAGTGTAACGGTAAGTTAACAACGCCAAACTATCTAAAGGAGTTCAGATCTCCTGTCTAATATTATGGTGTCTTATTGTGTCTAATAAATCTCAGTCGTTTATTTATGTAGGTCCTGCATAGATCTCACGTGGATCCTGCAAAATAAATGATTAAGATTTTATGAGACAAAATAAGATAAGGTAATATTAGACAAAATCTTGGTTCTATCTAAAGCTGGCAAGATCAGACCACAATAGATGAAGAGCTTGACATTTAAATGAAAATGTATTGTGGCAATCCTTAAAAATAGTTGACATGTGCACTGATTTAGAAACCCCCCATCGCATAGTGACTAGAGACGAAGACAGGCACCAGTTGATTTTAGACAAAATCGGACATGAATCCTTATGAGGGAGGCTTTGGTGGCCTACTATTCAGACTAACCTATCACCATATCTAGAGAAGATTTAACACTCAGAAAAAGCGTACGTGGCGTGATGGTGTCCATAATTATGATTCAAAAGAAATGTTATTAGGTTTTAAATTGCAAATTTCAATCCCAATCACAACTTCGATATTATAATTACAATGACAAAGGCTTAATTAGTCCTCTCCAACGTCTAACCAAAAATTTAAGATGAGCCATGTCGTCATTTTTAGTAATAGTTCTCTTCCCAGCGTTTTCAAAATGGAACGATTTGTTTCAAAAAGAAAAACTTAGATATGATGTTTCTATTATTTTAAAAAACATGGCATGCCAAATCAGTTCAAATATGTACTAACCTGAAAACTAACGTGTTATATATCCATTAATTCAGATATTTAAAATTTTATTTAATAATTATTTAAAATTAAATAATGTTTAATATGATTTTTACTAAATTGGTCCAGAAAGTTCTAACATTTATTTAACAAATTTTTAAAACTCAAACACTCATCTTTGTTCTTCTTTATATATCATCAGTTATTTATACAGTAAATGAACAGCGTTGTGGGAAAAATTTGACGAATTATATCCCACTGGTAAAATAAGAAAAGAAATAACACATAGAAATTTAATGTGCTTCACCTTTTAATTTGGACTACGTCTATGAACCACATTCTAAATAAAATTTTCACTAAAAAATTAGCAAGTATAGGAAGTAAAAAATGACACGACAAAATAGTTACACTCACACACAAAACGTTGCCTAATTTTATTATTCTTAAGATAATATCCTTACTATTTTTTCATTCACTTTTTAAAGAAAACGTTACTCAAAAATACCCAAAAAATCAGTCGTTTGTAATCTTTGGAACACACAGATGACTCCTTAAACTCTCTCTTTAACTCACCACATATCACCCGCATATGCATATATCATACACCCTTAAGAAAAAAGGGAGGTAGGGCCTATTTATAGACCCTCCACTGCCTAGCTTGCTTAATTCGAGTTATTGATAGCTTGCCAAAACAAAATGTATTTTTCAAATCATTTAACGCAATATGTGGCAATATCCCATATAAGTCGGTGACACTTTACAATTCTCCCCCAACCAACTACATGAGTTTTACTATCATTCCTGTAGATAATAGATAGAACTTAAACTTTTCTCTTGGTAAAACTTAATTATGTCATCATACCTAGTTAATTCTCATCCATATAATTCTTCTTAGGCTACAATAACTTCTTTTCTAATACTTTTTTGATCTAGTAATATCTCACATTAATATGCTTTAATCTTGAATAGAAGGAGGAATTCTTCCTAAGATGAATAGTACTCTTATTGTTACAAAATAGTCAACATCTATCATGCTTAAAACTAAGTTCATCTAAGAACTTCATCCATAAGAGCTCCTTACATACTTCAATTGCAACAATAAATTCCGCTTCAGTGATGAATATAACAACACATTTTTGTAATTTCAATTGTCATAACACAACTCCCCTTGCAAAGATAATTAGGTAACCTGAAATAGATTTTCTTGAGTTAACATCACTGGTCATGTCTGCATCTGTATGACCAACTAACACATACTTGATAGTTCCAAAACATAAGCATATTTCACTACAAGAAAAATGTGAATTAGCGACAGAAATTTAGCAACGAAAAAATTACCGTTGGAAATTAGCGACAGAAAGCATATTTTTGTCACTAAAATTGAGTGATTTAGCGATGGTATTACTATTCGTCGCTAAATTTGGAGGGAATTCGTTGCGGCAAAATTAACGATGGAATTTAGCGATGGAAAAATATGGCCGTCGGTAATCACTACAATTTAGCAACGAAAAATTAGTGACGAAAAATATACCGTTAGTAATTAGCAACGGAACGCACATTTTCATCGCTAAAATTGAGTGATTTAACGACGGTACTATTATTCGTCGCTAAATTTGGAGGAGATTCGTCGCGGCAAAATTAGCGACGGAATTTAGCGACGGCAAAATTCTGTTGCTAAATATGGAGGGAATTTTTGGCGGAATAAAAAATTTTGAGTTTACCTATGGAAAATTCTGTAGGTAAATTCCGTTGGTAAATATGATTTAGCGACGAAAATTTTCGTTCCATCGGTAAAAAGGCGGGAATTTTTGGCGGAATAAAAAATTTTAAGTTTACCTACGGAAAATTTCGTAGGTAAATTCCGTCACTAAATATAATTTAGCGACGGAAATTTTGGTTCCGTCGGTAAAAAGGCGGAATTTTTTTGCGGCATAAAATTTTTTGAGTTTAACTACGGAAATTTCCGTCGATGAATTCTTTTTAAATTCCGACATCTCCGTCCCACTTGTGTCTTCTTCTTCCTTTCTTCTTCTTACTTCTTCCTGTGTATCCTCTTCGGTTTTCTTAGAGCCCATTTCTCTGTTGTGGACTCCTTTTCTGCTCGTCATCGTTGTCTTCTCCAGCTATTGTCATCATGTCCCTCGGTGAAGGTATTTTTGCAACTACTGTTATGTTTTTTCGTATAGTGGATGAAAGTTAATTTGAGTATTTATTACTTTCGTTTATTTGTGTATTTTGTGATTGGAAAATAACTTTAAGGTATAAATATTAGTAATAGAAGGGACAAAACATGATTTTAGTTGTAATATTGGGATAAATTTCTGATACATGTAAGGTATTTGATGAAATGACTGATCTTTAAAAAAATAATTTCAGTTCTTTATTTTCGGTTCTTTTTTAGTATGAATTTTATTATTTCAATTCTTTTACTTGAAATAACGAAGTTATCTTTAAGGTAGCTTCTACAGAAACTAAACTATTTGTAGGTAAATTTTAAAAAATAGTTTTCAACAAATTTACCGACGGTTTCCGTTGGTAAAATATTGGATTTAGCGACGGAATTTTTTTGCCGTCGCTAATTACCGACAGAATAGTAATTCCGTTGGTAATTTTCTGATAAAATTTTTTTATGTTATACCGTTGGTAATTCCGTAGGTAAATTTACCGACGGTATAATTTCCGTCGGTAAATTTATCTACGGTTGTATTTCCGATAACTTTTTTCGTCTGTAAATTTTGTCGTTAAATAAGTTATTTTCATGAACAGTTTAAGCAAGTTATTCTCAAATGCAGTCAAAGCAAGAATTAGCGACGGATAAAAAATTGTTGTAAGTTATTGAAATAAATTTTATTTCTATCAAAAAAATTGTTGAAAAAAATTTTATTTAGCGGTAGTAGTAATATCTGTCAATAAATACCAATTTGTATAGGAATTTAGTGACAGGTATCAAATGCCCGTCGGTAAATAAGGCAAAAATTGATGGCAGAATAATAATTTTTGGATTTGCTGGCGAACCATTTCTGTCAGTAAATTTTCAAGCTCTACGTCGTCATTTGGTTCGGTTAGAACGTTTTTAAGTTAAAAAAAATGACATCTGGTTTAAAACAAAATGTCGTGGTCTTCTTCAGCTATTGTCGTTTTTTCGTAGAGATATTTCCGTGGATTTAGTTTTGTATATATTTGGGTCTTTGAATTTTTTGCGATTGTGTAATTTTTGATTGGAAAAGAATTTTAAAGTAAAAATGTTAGTGATAGAAGGGAGAAGACGTGATTTTGATTGTGATTGTGATATTGAAATGAATTTCTGATGCATATAAGGCTTTTGATGAAATGTCTGCTCTTTGAAAAAATGTATTTGTGTGACTATTTGACTTTTATCTGTTTTGTTGAATTAGAGAATAAATAATGCCCATCTTTTTATAATAGAAAAGCAAGCTTTAAGTGTAGAACAAAATACACAAGTAAAATGTATTGAAGACTATTATATAAATTCTTACAAGCTTATCATATGTTGTAAAGATGATTATTGGACTAATGCCAATCCTAAATTGAATATAGTGACATCATATTTGTGAGCTTTGTATTATAATTAATTTGACTTAACTGATAAACCTATTCCATTATAAGTAGCTTTCTTATCAATTATGTAATTTTTGTTAGATTGATTTATCTTCATTTTTATTCATAAGATAATAGTAAATGGAAAGACAATTATAAGGATGTTTGGTGGTAGAAACTTCACTTAAAGACGAATTTTAAAATATGAAGATGAGGAACTTGAAAATGTTGACAATATGTGATTGGTTTATGGTAGTTTGAGAAAGGTGTGTGAAATATGTGCTAAATTAGGCTATAAAAATATTATTAGTGTATGGTATTTGATTCTTAGGAAGGAGTTAGTTAATGGTTTGAAGATGTTAGAGTCCAATTGGAATGCGTTAGTTTTTATTAAATTATTAAAGTTGTATGGTATAATTGATGTATATTTGAGATCTGTTGATAGATTAGTATCATTTATACTTATGATAAAATGACATGAAAAATAGCATGAAAAAGAGGCTAATGATGTTAATGATGCAAATGTAGATGTAGAACTTGAATCAAATGAAAATACTAGAATGGATGTTAATGACATTAAATAGGATGTTGAAGGAAATGCAAAGAAACATAATTTAAATGATTATAACTTAGATTTTAACATTAGTGTTGATGTAGGTCATGAGACCATAAACATTGATGTAAAAGATCTTCTTTGTTAGTTATTAATATCATAATGCTTACAAAATATATGCAACTTTGTGATGACGTAATCAAACCAAGAGATATGTTCATGATTTTGTTTCCATAAAATGGTTATTATACATAGTCTTTAACATTGTAAAACACTTTAAAGAGGCAATTGATGATTATACAATTGCAACAAGATTTGATTTGAATTTTAAGAGGCATGAACCTAAAAGGAATAAGTACTCTTACATCAAAGGATGTCTATTTGAACTATATGATTCATTTGGCATAAAAGATAGATGCTTGAAGCTCAAAACATAAAAGTTAGGTCATATGTAAAATCAATCAACAAGCTAAGTTTGGTTACACCCAATTACACTATGAAATATTTCAAGAAAAAATTATTGACAATTTGAGTATTAAAATTAAAAAAATTAAAAAATCAAAGTCAAAGGAGTAACATAATGGAGATAGAAAACTTTATGGTTATATTAATTAATTAAATCAAATAAATCTAGATTCTACAATCAAGCTTCAAGTTAAAAGAAAAAACAAAAAGATAAATTGGTGTTAAAAAGGATGCATCTATGTTTTGATGCTATGAAAAAAAAAGTAAAAAAAAAATAGGACCTAAAATTATTATAAGTGGTTGTTTCTTAAAGACTAAGTACCCAGGCTAATATATAAGTGCCATAGGAATTCATGACAACCACGACATATATCTCATTGCATAGATAGTTTTTTTTTTATAGAAATTGGATCATTTAATTAAAAAAAATTGCATAGATAGTTGTTCATGAAGAAAATATTAATATCAAGTACTATATTTAGGGTAAAAGATTATAGACTCTTTTATGGTTTAAAAAAGTCTAATCGAATTTGTATCTTTTTATATTTTTTTACTTCATTTAATATGGAACTTTTATTATGCTTTTTATAATTTAAAAGGCAAATGACCGGATATTATACACAGATAATTCATAA
>JANITW010000008.1:33630696-33649741 GCA_027564335.1 Erythroxylum williamsii
CTCTTTTAATAAATCAAATAATAAATATAAGCTATAAATACATTCTGAAATTTAAGATTTATTGAGGATGAAAATAAGAATCAATCGTTTACAAAACTCATCTAATATTAAAAATTAAAAAAATAACTAAATAATTAATTAATCTCAGTCAAAAAAACGCTTCGCCATCGCTCCTTGCTTCAAAGTCCTTTAGAACAACTTAATGAATTTAGTAGATGATTTTAGGAGGCCCAGTAACCCTAAATTGAACCTATCAAATTTTTACATTGCGATGGTTAGTTGTCCATAGATTACCTGTACCTATCGTCTCTTTTTTGGGATCAATATCAACAATTCAGTTCACCCAGCGATAAACTTAATACGAATTAATTATAGAGTTATGATACAATCAAATCCGAGGCTCGAACACACTACTTAACAGTGACGCTTTTTTTTTTACAAAGGAAAGATAAAAACAAAACAGATTCACGGGCTCGTCATGTCTAACGGAGGGTGCGAGGATACATCATGCCATGCATGTCATGCGTGAGAATGGGGCGAATAGTCTCCGGAGGATCTCGTAAGTAGTGCAGGCCACCGATAGGCTAATGCGGCCAGTCTATCTGCACAGTGATTGCCTTCCCGATGGATATGTTGGAATTGAATCTCCCATTTCCGATAGACCAAGTCTCGTATACTTGTCACTAAAAGAAAAGGGTCAGATATCAGACTGTGTGAGGCAGAGAGGATATTAATTATCTCCAAGGAGTCCATTTCGACTATTACACGATCAGTGGCGGATCCAAGTGCCCCCACTGCCTTCAACAGATTTCTTAAAAAAAATGTACTTTTTAAGTTTTGCCCCCACAACAAAAATAAAATTTTACTCCTATTAAAATTTTGCCCCCGTTAAAAATAAAATTTTATCTCTATTAAAATTTTGCCCCCACTTAAAAAAATTTCTGGATCCGCCCCTGCACACAAATGGCTCCTTAAACTCTCTCTTTAACTCACCACATATCACCTGCATATGCACATATCATACACCCTTAAGAAAAAGGGAAGTAGGGTCTATTTATAGACCCTCCACCGCCTAGCGTGCTTAATGCAAGTTATTGACAGCTTGCCAAAACAAGATGTATTTTTCAAATCTTTTAGAGCAATATGTGGCAATATCCCATATAAGTCGTCGTCGCTTTACAATTCTCCCCCAACCAACTACATGAGTTTTCCTATCATTCCTGTAGATAATAGACAGAACTTAAACTTTTCTCTTGGTAAAACTTAATTATGTCATCATACCTAATTAATTCTCATCCATATAATTCTTCTCAAGCTATAATAACTTCTTTTCTAACACTTCTTTGATTCAGTAATATCTCATATTAATATGCTTTAATCTTGAATAGAAGGAGGAATTCTTCCTAAGATGAATAGTACTCTTATTGTCACAACATAGTCGATATCTATCCTGTTTAAAACTAAGTTCATCTAAGAACTTCATCCATAAGGGCTCCTTACATGCTTCAGTTGCAACAATAAATTCCACTTCAGTGATGAACATAATAACACATTTTTGTAATTTCAATTGTCATAACACAACTCCCCTTGCAAAGATAATTAGGTAACCTGAAATAGATTTTCTCAAGTTAACATCACTGGTCATGTCTGCATCTGTATAACCAACTAACACATACTTGGTAGTTCCAAAACATAAGCATATTTTGGAAGTATAACGTAAATATCTAAGAATTTACTTCACCATACCTTAATGTTCCTTACCAAGATTTGAAAAGAACCTACTCACTACTCTAACTGCGTAACCAATATTTGGTCATATACATACCATAGCATACATTAAACTTCCAAATGAAGAAGCATAGGGGACTTTCATCATTTCTTCCTTCTCTTTATCCATCAAAGGACATTGTTTAGTACTTAGCATAGAGTGATTAGCAAGAAGACAAATAATCGCTTTAGCTTTATCCATGTTAACCTTTGAAGTATTTTCTCAATGTACTTCTCCTGTGACAACCATAATTTTTTTGGGCTCCTATCTCTGATAATCATCATGCCAAGAATTTGTTTTGTTGGCCCCAAGTCTTTTATAGCAAAAGAATTGCTTATCTAATTCTTCAAACAGCTAATTCTATTGGTATTTTGGCCAACAATCAACATATCATCAACATATAACAAAAGGATAATGAAATCATCATCAAAGAATTTATGTACAAAAACAAAGTGATCTAAAGTAGTCGTCTTATAACCTTGCTCCTTGATAACTTGCTCAAACTTCTTAGACCACTATCTCAATGCTTGTTTTAAACCATAAAGGCTTTTCATCAATCTACACATATAGTCCTCATTTCTCTTTTCCTTGAAACCCTCTAACTGCTCCATACATATCTCTTCTCCCAAATCTCTATGAAGAAAGGCTATCTTGACATCCAGTTGCTTGATTTCCAAGTTTAGACTTGCTACTATACTGAGCACTGTACAGATGGATGTCATTTTCATAACTGGTGAAAACATCTCATCAAAATCAATATCTTTTCTTTGGTAAATCCTTTAACAACCAATCTAGCTTTGAAACTTGGATAAGGATTGTGTTTTTCATGTTTAATCCTGAACACCCACTTATTTTTCAAAGCTTTCTTGCAGTTTAACAACTTTACCAGCTTAAAAGTTTTATTCTCATTCAAGGACTTCATCTCATCTTGCATGGATTTAACCCATTTCATCTTATGTTTATCTATCATAGCCTCTTGGAAATTCTCAAGTCCTACCCTATGAATAAGTAAAACGCGCTGATCACTGGAGTATCTAGTAAAGGCTTATCTTACTCGTGTAGATCTCCTTTATGGAATTTGAGCAGCCTTTGAAGCTGGTGGTTAATTTTAAACATCATCTTCATCAAAATCTTTATCTGATTGATTTTGAATGGGAACATCATCATTAGCTATGTTCAGCTAGCAATTTTCAACTTTATTTCTAAATTGTCTTGGCATTGTTTTTGGAGGACTTAACTATAAATCCATTAGGTCACTATCAATTCTTGGAACATCCTTTTTCACTTTGCCAAGATCTTCAATGGTTTGATCTTTGACAAATATAGCATTATAACTCCGAATTAATTAGTTTCTTTTGCACTGGATCATCAAACCAATAGTTGAATTGATCTTCTGCATAATCAATAAATATACACTAGTGAGTCTTAACATCAAGCTTGGATCTCTCATATTTAGGGATATAGATATAAGGCTTGTAGTCGAATACCCTTAGATGATCTTAGGAAACATCCTTTTCTAACAAATTTTTTTTCGAAACATCAGACTATAAAAGGATGCAGGGTGAGCGATTTAATACATGTACTGTTGTGAATAAAGCCTCACCCCAAATGTCTTAGGCACCTTTACAAGTGAGAGTAGGCATCTAACTTTCTCCATCAAAGTAATGTTCATCCTCTCAACTAAGCCATTCAATTGTGGTGCCTTAGGAGGAGGAGTCCGATGTCGAATACCATGCTCTTTATAATAAATGTCAAATGGTCCAATGTATTCTCCACGATTGTTTGTTTGAATGCATTTCAACATCTTTTCGGTTTGTCTTTCAACTAAGGCATGAAATTGCTTGAAAACATCTAGCATTTGATCTTTAATCTTCAAGGTGTATAGCCACATCTTCCTATAATGATCATTAATGAAAGTTACAAAGTATTAAGCACCACCTTATGACTTTGACATTAGCCCACATAGATTTGAGTGTACCAAATCCAACACATTCTTCACTCTTGAAGGAGGGAACATTTGAAAGCAACTATATTTTGCTTTCCTACTAGACAATCAACATACTTCTTTAAATGCATTTGGTCAATTTCAAATAATACATTCTTGTTCACCAACTGAGTCATTCCCTTCTCGCTCATATGACCAAGTCTCCAGTGCCACAATTCAGTTGCACGATCTTTCTCCACTGGATTCACAACATCATTAGAGAGCTTTGCCTACATCATGTACAACTTTGAGCACTTATTACCTTTGGTGATTACCAAAGAGCTTTTAGGAAGTTTCCATTTTATCGGATTTAGGCAAAGATTAGGAACATGCTTAACACCTTTCATAGGCAATTTCATGTTATTTTCTGTCTCTAAGTAAATATCACCTTTTTCGGTAATTTTGGCCAAACTACTATTTCCAATTTTAACGACACCAAAATCTCCTTGCGTACATGATGAGAAGAGTTCTTTGTGTGATGTGGCATGAATAATGACACCACTGTCACCTATCTAGTTGAACTCACAGAATGTACTGTTCACTTTATTACCATATTAGATGATGTAAAATTCATCAATGGTGGTAGCCATCGATGCGTGCTCATCATCACTGTTACTATCTTTCTTAACTTCTTTGCCTTTATTCTTTTCTTCTTTGAACTTTCAACAAAACATTTTGATATGACCCTTCTTCTTGCGATGATGGCACTCAATGTTTGATATTTATTTGATCTTCCTCTGCTCTTATGTCTGAAATTTATGTCTTTAGATTTGCTCCCTCTAGAACCTATGACTAGAACTTCTAACTATATTGAAGAGGCCAAACTCTGTGATTTTCATCTTATCTCTTCATTCAGAATTCCATTTTTTACAAATTCCATGTTGGCAATACTGTCAATTGCAAAATTGGTAATTGAAATCTTCAAAGTCTCCCAAGACTCTGGCAAAAAGGTAAGCAAGAAAAAGGCAAACACTTCATCATTGAACATTATGCCCATTCTTAATAGTTGATCCACCATCACTTGAAATTCATTCAAGTGATTTACCATAAAGATACTTTCTCGATATTTTATCTATTCTAATTTTTCAAATAAAATAATTTATTCTTACTAGTTTTTAGGCATACAGCTTCTCGAGCTTCTTCCACAATGTGTGAGCGTAAGTCTCGTTGCAGATTTGGTTATACACATTATCTTAGACAAATTGCTGAATAAAACCACATATCTGCTCATGCTCCAATGCTCACTCCTTGTCTAATTTATTTTAGGATTTCGCTATGGTAAATACCGATAAATGCATTTTTGTGACAAACAAAAGAGCTTGCATTTTGTTCTTCCATATGTGGTAGTTGCAGCCATTTAGGCTAATTATCTTGCTTATTTTTGCCTCCATCTTCAATGAGAAATCCTTTAATACAAAACCAAACTTCGTTCTGATACCACTTGCTGGGAAAAAATTAACAAATTATATCCCACAAGTAAAATAAGCAAAGAAATAATACACAAAAACTTAACGTGATTTACCCTTTAATTTGGGCTACATCCATAGGCCAAACTTTGAATAAATCTTCCACTAATAAAAATTAGCAGCTACATAGGGTGAAAAATGATAAGACAAAATAGTGGCACTTACATATAAAGTGTTTCCCAAATTTATTATCCCTAAGATAATATCCTCACTATTTTGTCATTAACTCTTTTAAGAATATATTTCTTAAAAATACCTAAAAATCACTCTCTCACAATCTTTGGAACACAAAAATAGCTCTTTAAACTGTCTTTTAACTCTCACATATCCTCTACACACTACAACAAAGTAGACATTTAGCTACCTTTTTCTGCAACGTTCGCAAAATTGTTGGCAAAAGTTATCATATTGCGATGATTTTCCAAGTTGTCATTAAAACTAAGCCTTTAGCGACTAACTAAAAAAATGTCATAAAAGGAATAAAATTTCGTGATGAATGACAAAAATCATCCCCAAATTGTGAACATTTAGTGACAATTACTGAAAATCATCATAAAATGATCCACAATGGGTGACGATTTCATAAATTTGTCGCTAAATGAATTTTTGTTCACGATTTTCAGAAATTGTCACCATAATTTGTTAAACGTTTGGTGACCAATGTTTGAAATTGTCACCAAAGGATTAACAATTGGCGACGATTATATAAAATTGTAACTAAAAAGATGTTTGGTTTTTTGCTACGTTTTTTACATTATCGCTAAAAGTGACCATTTGGTGACGATATTTGGAAGCATCACCAAAAGATCAACATTTGGTGACAAAATTTGAAAATCGTCACCAAATTTACAGATTTCTAGAAATCTTCACCAAAGGTTCTACAGTAATTTGCAATACATTTGGTGACCATTTGCCTAAATCATCACCAAAGGGTTAACATTTTTCAAAATTGTTAAACTAACATTTTTATAATCTATCATATTTAAGATACGTTTTATTGGAGATTTATTTTGAATGTTTACAATGTATTGTCAAAAAAACATACAGAACATAATTTTAAGTGATAAACAGTGGTGTTAATTAATTATTAATATTACTAACAATTTAAAAATTAGTTATAAAAAATTTAAATAATTGTACCAATATAATAATATGATATGTCGAGTAGTACGAACTTTGAATTATAAATTTAACAATCATACAGTCATAGAATAAGAACAATAATAGTCCACACTCAATAATACGTAGCTTGACCTCTAATTAGTAGAGAGGTTATTTGACAAATTTTTACAGATACAACAATAAATCAACTTTAAAACTGAGTCCAGTTGATTGTTTAGATAAATTACAATGTTTTTTTTAATTCTAAGTGACATGAGAGTCGGTAAAGGTAAATGAGTCTCCTTGCACGTTCGAAGGCATCAGTTCAAACAGTGATAATTTTTTCCCTCAAGTGTATGGTTTTTCATACCCTCTTACAACAGCGTGTCCCCTATAGCTAAACTTGTAGAGGATATAGTGAATGAGTTGCCATATTTAGTATGGAAGACAAGTTCTCCAGATGAATTGTTATTATGAAACAGTTTACTTAAAACACAATCAGTATAACACTTAAATATTGTCATATTATTAAACTGTTAAACGAGCTAAAATTAGAGTGACATGCATACGTGAGTGACCAAACGAAGTTTGTGGAATTAATGAATTTTCCAAAACAACTGATTTCCCTAATCCTTTATGAACCATTGTGACATTGCTCCCATCTCTATGGACATACATGTCATCTTCGAGATTCAAGGAAACTTAAAACAAAATGTAGTATATACCGTCAGTTAGTAGTTATATATATAATAGCTTCATAAAAGGAAATTATATGTACATAATAAGGAAAGTGACATTATTCAGATGATACTAAACACCTTGAAGCAGAAGATCGGTTATGAAAAGCAAACGATGATTAGTGTATGAAATGGAGATTTTTCTACATTGTTTATTTTTTCAGTAGGGACAATTTTGCCATATTCTTCCCAACGGAATGAATTAGGGCTATCCAAGATTAGTCGTCATATCGACATTCCTTGATTAATAATGTTAACAAGAATATTCTGCAAATGTCAATTTAGAATAAAATGATGATACGTTCAAATCCAATTTTAGATGATAAGTGAAAGTAGTCCAATTTAACACTTTTACATTTTCAACGTGTCTAATAAAATGAAAGTT
Source organism: Erythroxylum williamsii (assembly GCA_027564335.1). Lineage (NCBI taxonomy): Eukaryota > Viridiplantae > Streptophyta > Magnoliopsida > Malpighiales > Erythroxylaceae > Erythroxylum > Erythroxylum williamsii. The sequence goes on from JANITW010000008.1 coordinate 33,638,138, forward strand.
ACCCTTATTAAAATTTCAGAAATCTATTGTGTAGTTAGTATCACATGTAAAATTTGGAATTTAAAGTAAAATAGACATGACTATGTTTTTTTTTTTTTAATTTAACAACGTTTAGTTTTGTGGCCAATAAGTTTATCTGTTGTAGTGACATAAGCATATATTATAGTCGCTTGAGAAAAAGGGAGGGAGGGTCTATTAATGGACCCTCTACGGCCTAGCTTGTTCAATGCAAGCTGTTTTTTTTTAATGTTCTTGAGCATTATGTGGCGGTAACTCCTGTAAGTTCGTAATGCAAGCTGTTTTTTTTTTAATGTTTCAGAGCATTATGTGGCGGTACCTCCTGTAAGTTCGTAATGCAAGCTGTTTTTTTTTTAAATGTTTCAGAGCATTATGTGGCGGTACCTCCTGTAAGTTCGTAATGCAAGCTGTTGTTTTTTAATGTTCTAGAGCATTATGTGGCGGTACCTCCTGTAAGTTCGTACCGCCTTACATGATACTCTTAGAGGATTGTTATCAGAGGTTAATCACACTCATTGAAGAACATCTATGAAAGAAAGTCAGTTCACAGTCATTTCATATAAAATATACAAAGGTCTAACAGATTTGGAGTGACGAAGGTTACAAGGATGACATTGAGAAGCTTAAGAATGATAAACAATTTCTTATGTCAATGATACAAAGCCATGGCCTAGAACGACAAGAATTTTAACTGCCATGCAGGTTTTAAAGGACAAGTTGCGATAAAGAGAGACAATCACTCGTACAGCTATTTTGCAGTTTGAAGAAGAGAGGATGACAACTGTCCAAATAAAGGATGATAAAGGTTACAGCTCGCAAGAAGAAACACGCTTCCAGTAAAATCACCTTCACCTTCAGAGTTGGTCCATTCATCAGTAGTTTTTACAAGAGTTTATCAACGTCGACAAGAAGAAAAGTTAGGGGTTAATCTATGGTCCACACATCAACAGAGTTTATCAACGTCGCCAATGTCTGACTTTTCTAGGGCTTGGAAAGCTCTTTTGGTTTGGTGATAACATGGACCTAATAACTTAATGAATGGAGTTGAAGTGTCTATTCTGTGTTACTTTATTGGTTCCCTCATAAATGCGACGATGTTCCAATAACGAGGAAGAGCTAAACATCAATGCATTGCTGGTTAAGTTCAGTTGTGGTAGTATCAAGTTCCAGCTCAGCTCTTGGTGATTTGATCTTTTTATGTTACGAGGTGAAAAATCTCAAGTCAAGAATTAAAGAAAAGGACAATCTCAAGGTGACAAAACAATGTTTGTAGGCTAGAATGAAGGAGCCATTGGGCTTTAGATTACTAATTCAATACTAAATATATGATCTCTCTATTTTATGCATATGGTTTCTTTTGGTGTGTGTACATTTGAAATCCAAGGATTTGATAAATTGATGGATTTCAAATACTAAAATTAAGATATCCTTGTTTGTTATAATTCCTAGATAAAATTATTAATGTATTTTCTAATTTCTTTCTTATGTAAAAAATGGTTTTTAAAATAAAATATAACATATTTCATCAAAATTATGTGGTGAGATCATCTGAAATTTCCAAAATTTTCATGTTTCTCATGTTTAATATTTTAATTCTCTAAGAAATTAGAGCTCTTTTAAATTGATTGGCTAATAGTATTAAATAGTGAATTATTAGCTAGAAAGCCATATATTTTCATAAATCTTTAATTTAGTGTCATTGTACCAAACCAATCATGTAAATGAAAGCTCATATAAAATTGGTTTAAAATATATAATTTTAGAATAAATTTTCCAAAATAATGGTAACAATTATTTTTATTTTATAAAATTATACTGTAAATAACATTCTGAAAAAATAATATAAAAAGTATTTTAAACTCAAAATTTGCTATCTACTTAAGAAACTTAAATTTTAAAATAATAACAAAAACATTAGAAGCACTTAAACGTTTACAACTCTTAATGATAATGACTGGGGCATCAAACAAGAACAAATGTGACGCTCAATTTTAGACTATAAGATGTTCATCGAAAAACAATATGTGGGGAAAAAATGAAGGATGACGATTAATATATCTAGTGACACAGTAATAAAAGGAGGTTTAAAGTTGTTTCCTTCATTCTACTCTTAAGAAGTCACAGAAGACGTGGGAATGAGTATGTAACTTATATTCTTTTAATTGTTGCTTGTTTGGTTGTTAGTAATAGATAAGATAAAGATTGAAAATTTAAAATGAATTTTAAATAATCTTAAATTTTATTCTCAATTTAAGTATAGGTATAACCTATAATCAGATATAAGGAATAACAAATAAACGACTGTGAGTAAGCATAATTTTTTTTCTCTTTTCTTTGTGTTTCCTCTCAACTAAAACTCTCTACTTGAGAATTTAATATTAGTTTATTTATTTAGAGAATGCATCATATTGATTGTGATTGATTTTTATTAGGATATTATTAGCAACATTGCACATTACTTTATTTAATTTATTTAATAATTATTTTGTTTTATTTCAATAATTTATATAATAAAATAAGTTCATTATGATTTTTTAATTTTATTCTTATAAAATTCATTAAAAAATTACTTAAAAATTAATAATTTTTTGAATCATTAAACTAAATTTAATTATTTATTTATTAAATACAATTTTTATTAATTAATAATAATAAATATTTTAATTATTTATTTACAAAATCAATCACATAATAATAAAATATAAGTAAAAAATTGTCATTACCATTCTTAACATTTGATATCAAAAAATGATATAACTATTAACTTTTATAATCTGATTTCTAGAGCTTGCATACCAAACACGTGTGATCAACAATTTCATTTATATTTCGATTCCTGCATTTTGTTCTCATTCCTATGTTTTTATTCCAATTCTTTCATTACTGGTTACCAAACAAGTTATGGCTTTCTCTTTTTTGAAAATAAACTAAAATAAAAATTAAGAAGTATTATTATTGTCTAAAGAAATTAAAGGAAGGTGTGATGAGATCTTACCTCTCAAATATGACAAGTCCCTTAGACATTGTGCTTGCTTTACAAGTCCACCTTGTGCTCCAATGTAGCTTGAATTTGCCCTTTCTCTATGTTGTGAGCAGTTACGAGAGTTACTCGCACTAATTTAGGGCCCAAATCCCAAGCCTAGTGGATAGTGACTTTAATAGATAAAAATATGAGGGAGAACTCAATGTTTGAGAGTGTGAATTGAGTGGGAGAGAGAAGTGGCAAAATTCATGCTCTCTTCATCAACTTATATTGATAAGAAGAGAATTAGATACTACCATAAGTAACCATTTACTTCTTGGCCTTGCTTTTCTTGTAAGACCAAGCTTACTTGTCCACTTTGGTTTACTTATGCTAATGTGGACACACTATTTTGCTACATTTTCTACTTGTACACATTGACAACGACATATGTTCCGTTGGTAATACATGCTTTAGAAATAGCAACACATGCCTATTTGCAGCAACAAATGCTTTGTTCATAGCAACTCATGCTATATTTCTTAACCTCAAATATTCATTCTCACTATCATATAGGAAGTGGAGCATGTGACCATACGAGAAAGGTCCCAACAAGGAGCGTTACATTAGGTCACCATCAAACTAACATAACGTCACTTAAGATCTAGTTATACCCCATATCATTTCTAATTACGCTAGATCTTGCACCTCTAATCCCTCTTTACACAAAGAGTATGCAAAATCCACAATGTATTTATTCTCATGGTTACTATATAGAAAACTAATGTCTATCGATAACTAATGTCTTTGTAACTGCCTGGAAAATTGGTCACAAATATCTTGTGTGATATCAAAAATGATTTTTCCTTAGATACTCATGTTAATCCGTGAAGTCTTGGTTGCTTTCCTTGTCATACTCTGCTGGATCGCATCATTCTTGTCCTTTGGATAATATGGTAAAGTAGCAACACCAATTCTCAACTTCATGACATAGTTCAAAGTTTCAAAGGGTATAATGGCATACTAAATGTCCACTAGGCTCACATAGTGATGAAAAAGGGACCTATTCATCACTCCCTTATTCAGTCTTTTCAAGCACATGCAGTATGAAGTGCATGCTATGGTGGACCTCCCCCCTAAGGGTTTATCACACTATAAATAACATTATATAGAACACAACTCAGTCACTTCGTAAAGTGACCGACTTGAGCCACCGCAAACTCAAATTTGGCTTCATACAGGCCATATAGATACACTTTCCTTGTTCAACTAAATAAGTCTTATCTTCGCATTCAGCTAAGTCAACATATAAAATCCTTGATCACATTACAGTAATTAAGGAGATTGCTAATCATTTGGTACCTTGCAATACTTTGTCTTATACCACTCGCTATTATAGTACTGGGGCAATGTTCTCGTGTAGAAGAGCAACATCAAGCCTAGTGACAATTTTTAGATATGTGTCATTTTCAATTAAACCTTAATTTACTATGTAAATTCACAAAAGATTAAAATGAAAAGCATATTTTATTAATGCATAAGTAAATGTACTAATACATCAAATGCTTAACAAACCTAAACCCCTAATGTGCTTTTGAAAAGCATCTTTAATAATAGGTTTAGTAAAAGGATCAGTTATCATATCTTATGTAGAAACATGCCTTAGGATCATATATCCTTGTGCAATAATATCACAAATGATGTGGTAGTGAATATCAATATGCTTTGTCTTTCCATGATACTTTGGGTCCTTTACATAGGTAATTGCAACTGTGTTATCACAATAAATAAGTGTTACCTCACCAAGATACTCGGTAATGCTGACGTTCTTCAAAAATCTCCTCAACCATATCATCTCTTACACTGCCAAGGTACATGAAACATACTCATCCATCATAGAAAATGACACGTGTTATTGTTTCTTGCTACACCAAGAAATGAATCTTCCTCTAAGAATGAAAGCATATCCTGATGTGGACTTTTGCTTATCTTTATCAATAAATCCATCGGCATCATTATATCTAACCAATTTGAGGCTTCTACCTTGATAACACAAAGCCATGTTAGTGGTTCCTCTTAGATACCTAAGTATCCTTTTTATCGCTACCTATCGTTCAGGTTCAGGATTACTTTGATATCTACTAACCATCTTAACTACAAAGCATATGTCAAGTTGAGTACACACTATAACGTACATTAGAATACCAACAATGCTTGCATACGACACCTTAGCCATTTGTTGTTTTTCTTCTATTTTTTGACATTGATCCATACTTAGGTATAGACCCTTCTTCATTGAAGTATCAACAAGTTTGCAGTTAAGGATATGGAAATGTTCCAAAACCCTATTAATAGGTTTCTTGAGACAAATTCATAAATCTATTAGAACGATCCCTCGAGATCTTAACCCCAAGAACATAATCTACGGTAAATAACATTCTGAAAAATAATATAACAAGTAACTTAAACTCAAATTATGCTCTCTATTTAAGACACTTAAAATTTAAAATAATAACAAAAACATTAAAAGCTTTTAAACTTTTATGAGTCTTAACAATAATGATTGGTGTATTAAACAAAAACAAATGTGACACTCAATTCTAGAATACACGATGCTCATAGAAAAACAATAAGTAGGGGAAAACAAGCGAAGGATTCCACTCTTAAGAAGCTATAGATTTAGGGTACTATTGGTAATTAAGAATGAAGACTTTAGAGTGGATATGTAACTTACATTCTTTTTTTTTTATTGTTAGTAATGGATAAAATAAGAATTGACAAATTTGAAATGAATTTTAAATCATTTTTATTCCTAATGTAAGTGTAGGTATGACCTGGAATTAGATATAAGAAATAACAAATAAACAGTAGTGGTAAATTCTTTTTCTACTTTTTCTTTATATTTCGTCTCAACGAAAACTCTCTATTTAAAAATTTAATTTTAGTTTATTTATTTAGAGAGTACATCATTGTGATTGTGATTGATTCTTATTAGGATATTATTATCAACATTGCACATTACTTTATTTAATTTATTTAATAATTATTTAATTTTATTCCAATAATTTTATATCATAAAATAAGTTATGTTTTTTAATTTTATTCTTATAAAAAATTATACACAATTATTTAAAATTAATAATTTATTGAATCATTAAAATTATTTTAATTATTTATTTATTAAATACAATTTTTTATTAATTAAAAATAATAATATTTTAATTAATTATTTAAAAAATCAATCACCTAATAATCAAACATAAGTAAAAAATTAGCATTAACATTCTTAAAATTTGATACCAAACATTAATATAATTATTAACTTCTATAATTTCATTTCTAGTACTTGCATACCAAACATGTATAATCAATATTTTATTCCTATTCCGATTCTCACTTTTTATTCTTATTCTTTTTTTTTATTCTTTCATTACTGGTTACTAAACGAGATATGACTTTCTTCTTTTTTTAAAATAAAATAAAATAAAAATTAATAAGTGTTATCATTGTCTAAAGAAATCTATTAAGTCAATCTCAAATCTTAAAATGAATTCAAAACTAAGCCATTTCAGGCTTCCACTTGCCAAAAGACATTTTGTAATTTTGAATGGACCCAAAAATAAGAATATTTATCACAAATTTGTTAGAATATATTTTGTGGGCTACAATCAATTGTAGTTTTGGTTTTATTAAAACAGACTAATGATATGATCCCTATTGAGATGTCTATGGTCCACTCTTATTGTGATCCCTATTGAACTTAAGCACTTTATATCGTTAGTGTAATTAATGGTTTAGGTCTAACCTTAAGGCCCATGATGGGCAAGCTTAGGGTTACTATCTGTGGCTAGATCCCCGCTGTAATCACTACCACAATGTAGGAGGGCCTGGGCAAACTACCTTCAAGAAAAATCCTTAGTGTGCCTTCTATAAGGTCAAAGGACACCATAGAGGAGAATATCGTAAATTCAAGGATTGGTTAGAAAATAAGAAGAAATCTGGAGTTAATAATTTTGTTTTTGTCTATTTTAAGTCTAATCTAGTTGATGTCCCTATAGATTCTTGGTGGTTCGATTCCGCTTTCGTTTTGCTTCCGCATTTTGCTATTCGATTATCCGTTTGATTCATTTCGTCATTGCGTTCTTCGTTACCATTTTTCGTTTTCCAGTTGGGATCCGATCTCCGGATCGGGTCCCAACAGTTTGATAGTGGTTCTACTACCCATATTGATGTGTCCTTACAGGGGTTCACAAACATAAGGAAGCCAAGTTTGAATGAAAACAAGCTCAGGGTAGGAAATGATCTTGAAGTAGAAGTGGAGTGCGTTGGAGATGTTACCTTAGTTTTAGATTCAGGACATGAACTTATTTTAAAGAATACCTTTTATGTAACTTCCTTTATAAGGAATTTGATTTCAAATTCTGGTTAGATAAACTTGGTTTTACTTTTTCTTTTGGTGGTGGAAAAACAAAATTGTTTTCTAATTCTGCAATAATAAGATTTGGTTTTTAAGTGGATGGTTTATATAAATTGTCTTTGGCTTCTGATAAATTTTCTATATCTTTCAATGTTGAGACTACTCTTGCTAAGCGGTCTAGGATAGAAGAGAAATCCTTGTTCTTGTGACACAAATGTTTAGGTCACGTCTCTAGGGAAAGGGTAGAGCGATTAATTAGAGATAACATTTTACCTTCCTTAGACTTTAACGATTTGGGGACGTGTAGATTGCATCAGATTAAAATTCACTAGGACCAAAAAGAATGATGCAAATAGAAGTCTAAAAGATGCAAATAGACCTCTGTCTCCTACTATTTATGGTAACAAGTACCTTATTACCTTTATTGATGACTTTTTTTTATTTGGCTATCTTTTTCTAATCAAAGAAAAATCTGATGCACTTGAGAAATTTAAAATTTTTAAAACCTAAGTTGAAAAGCAATTAGGAAAAGTCATTAGGGTGGTGAGATCTGACTATGGTGGTGTGTATTATGGTAGATTTGATGCTAGACATCAACATATGGGACCATTTGCTAATTTTTTGCAAGCTTGTCGAATTGTTCCACAATATATCATGCCTGGTAGTTCTGAACAAAATGATGCAATTGAAAGGTGCAACCACACTTTAAAAGATATGATGAGTGGAACTAATTTGTCAGATTTTTATAAGGAAACCTTAAAAATTGTTCTTTACATCCTTAACAGAGTTCCTAGCAAATTCGTTCCAAAAACACCTTTTGAACTTTGGACAAGTAGAAAACCTAGTTTAAACCATTTTTGTGTATGGGGTTGTCCTATAGAAGTTAGGATCTATAATCCCCTGGAGAAAAAGATTGACCCTAAAATTACCCATTGTTACTTCATTGGATATCCAAACCATGCAAAAGGGTATAGTATCTATTATCCTAAAAGCAGTATTCAAATTGTGGAATCTATGAATGCAAATTTTTTAGAATTGGACAAGGCTGAAGCTATTACTCCTATTGTTGATTCCACTGTTAATGTGCGTGACATAATTTCTTTTCCTGTTTCCATTGATAACATGTCTATAGTTATTGTTCCAGTCGAGAACTTAGTTGATTCTCCTACTCCGTTTTGCCAGATTTTTTATAGGGAAACCTTTAAAATTGCTCTTTACATCCTTAAAAGAATTCCTATCAAATCCGTTCCAAAAACATCTTTTGAACTTGGACAAGTAGAAAACCTAGTTTAAACTATTTTCGTGTGTGAGGTTGTCCTATAGAAGTTAGGATCTATAATCCCTTAGATAAAATGATTGACCTTAAAATTACCTATTGTTACTTCATTGGATATCCAAACCATGCAAAAGGTTATAGTATCTATTGTCCTAAAAGCGGTCTTCAAATTATAGAATCTATGAATGCAAAATTTTTAGAATTGGACAAGGCTGAAGCTATTATTTCTGCTGTTGATTCCACTATTAATGTGTGTGAGATCATTTCTTTTCTTGTTTCCACTGATAACATGCCTATAATTATTATTCCAGTCGAGAACTTAGTTGATGCTCCTTTAATTGATTCCCCTGCTCTGGTTGATCATCCTAATAATGTTGCTGACCCTCTTGCACTAGTTAATACTTCTTAACCTATTGAACCTATTGTGTAAGTACCTCCTAAGAGGTCACTTAGACAGAGTAGACAAGCTATTTTCAACGATTACTTTGTTTATCTTAGTGAAGACATGGATGATATTAGGGATAATATTGATCCTAAATCTTATCAGGAGACAATGTCTTGTGTTCATTCTTATATGTGGGTAAATGCCATGAAAGAAGAAATGCAATCTATTCCTAATAATGAAGTGTGGGAACTTATTGAATTACCTAAAAACTGTAGGGCGATTGGTTATAAATGGATTTTTAAAACCAAGAAGGACTCGAAGGGTCAAGTTGAGAGATATAAAGCTAGGCTAGTAGCGAAAGGTTTCACGTAGAGAGAGGGCATTGACTTTACGGAAACTTTTTCCCCTTTGTCCAGTAAAGATTCATTTAGAGTTGTCATGGCTCTTGTAGCACATTTCAATATGAGTTACATCAAATGGATGTCAAGACAACTTTTTTGAATGGTGAACTCCTCGAGGAAGTATACATGCAACAACCTGAAGGTTTTCAGTCAAATGGTAATGAGCATTTAGTGTGCAAATTGAAGAAATCTATTTATGGTCTGAATAGGCTTCTAGGCTGTGGTACCTGAAATTTGATGGAGTTGTTACCTCCTTGGGTTTTTAAGAAAATAAAGTTGATCAGTGTATATACCTAAAGAGAGTATGTTCATTTTTCTCGTTTTATATGTTGATGATATTCTACTTGCTAGCAGTGATCTTAGCTTGCTGAATGAAACTAAACGGATGTTGACAAAGCATTTTGAGATGAAAGATCTTGGTGAGGCAAGTTTCACGATAGGAATTGAAATTTAAAGGGACAGATCTCGTTACTTACTTGGTTTATCTCAAAGATTAATAAAGTCCTAGAGAGATTTGATATACAAAACTGTAAATCTGGTGATGTACTAATTGTTAAGTGAAAATTCAATAAAAACCAGTGTCTTAAGAATAAAATTGAAAAGGCAGAAATGAAGAACAGACCATTTGATAGTGCATTGGGGAGTTTGATGTATGCTCAGGTTTGCACTAGGCCTGATATTGCTTATATAGTTGGCGTTTTGGGTAGGTACTAGTCTAATCCTGGTAATGCTCATTGGGTAGCTACTAAGAAAGTGATGAGATACTTGCAGAAAACCAAGGAGTATATGCTTGTGTATAGAAGAGTTGACAACTTAAAGATAATAGGGCATAGTGACTCAGATCTAGTTAGGTGCCCTGATGATATGAAATCAACTTCTGGTTACATCTTCATGTTGGCTGGGGTGCGATATCTTGGAAGAGCAAGAAGCGGACTATGGTTGCATCTTCTACTATGCAGGCTGAATTTATTGCTTGTTATGCGGCTACTACTCATGCTGTTTGGTTGGGAAACCTGGTGACTGGACTTTGCATTGTGGATTCCATTGCTAGACCTCTCAGAATCTATTGTGATAATAGTGCAGCAGTGTTTTACACTAAAAATAACAAAACTTCTAGTGGTTCTAAGCACATGGAATTAAAGTATCTAACAGTCAGAGACCTAGTGAAGAATAAAGAGATAGTCATCGAGCATATAGTTACAGAGTCCATGCTAGCTGATCCCTTAACCAAAGGTCTTCGACCTATAGTGTTCCAGAAGCATGTTGCAGACATGGGGATTTTGAGCTCTTTTAATATGTTTGACTAGTGGGAGTTTTGAAATGTATGTGATTTTTCATTGTCTTGTTAGAATTTTATTGTTACATACTTGAATGTTCATTTCGCATGGATTATGTTATTTTAGTGCAACTGATTTGAATATTCGCTTATTACTATTTAGTCTACATATCAATTGTTATTTCCAAACTCGGTGTCCTTTTATATCATCATGTCTTGTGATTAACACCATATTAGAGTGAGAGACCTGTTACAAAATTTTAGACTCGATGTTCTATTAGATCATAATGTCTCTTGATTAACATCATATTTGAGTCTGCAGACACTATTATAGAACTTGATGTTGTTTTTACTCATCGTGCCGGTGGTTGACACCGTATTGGGGTTCAAGGCATTATAGTTCATAACGAACTAAACAATTTATTTTGCTTTAAGCCTATTTTTAGAGAAATTTTAAGGACTGGCGTTGAAAGTAGCACCTTACATTACTTATTGGATCACCTTTTTGTGCTATACTTTCAAGCTACACTACACACTAATGACTGGTCGACCAGGTTGATGATATATGTAATTATGGATAGATGTTATATTTATAAAGGTTGTAACGGGTACCATAGTTCAATCTCATTTGAATTTGATTGAACTTAGTCATATTGAAGTGCTGTATCTCGGATCATATATATGTATGTGGCCACATTGCACAAAATTGAGTTTATTAGCCTGAGAGTCGTTTTCAAAGTTTTTTGCACAACAAAATAAATTGCAACAATTAATTTTGCCCAAGTGGGAGAATGTTAGAATATATTTTATGGGCTACAATCAATTGTCATTTTGTTTTATTAAAAACAGGCTAATGATATGATCCCTAT
>JANITW010000008.1:33691073-33703812 GCA_027564335.1 Erythroxylum williamsii
AGTTGTTTTAACAATGGTGAGTATATGAATATGAACTGAAAACCCAAGTGGAGTTTTAAGAGGAAATTACAGTATCAGAACAAAAAGGTCCATCATTGAATTTTTATAGTGCAGCCCAACAATATCCAATCCCATACCCAATATAGGTTTTAGACAAAACCATGTTCTCTATATAATGTGAAACGCTAAGCCCATTGCTTTTACCTGCTTCTTTAGGTCCAAGATGATGTAACCCTTTCTTTCCCAGTTTCCACCAAAACTAGCAATGGCAAATAGCAACAGCATGCGTTGAATTCACTAAAACAAGCATTTATTTCTTCTAGTCAGGCACATAAGGATCACATCAGTACCATTTTCCATTAAAGCAAATCCAATTTGGCCCTATCACTACGACTATCTTCAGTATGCAATAAAGAGAGTCTCTAACTGACATGAAAAGAAAAAGAATCTTTCCAAGCACAGTCATGAATATGATACATACATTATACATACTATCGTTCTAGTCGCGCAAGAAACGTGAGTGTACCAGAAATCTGCTGGCCTGGGATTTTCTTTCCACCAAAGGAAGATGCTTTCTAGTTTCTTGTCATGTTGGTTTTGCTTTATCATGTTCATGTGTCATGCTCTTCTGCATGATTATTGACTGTATAAAGCTCAATCCATCCAGGTGAGTGATCAAGTGAAGGGGCCAACCCAACAGCACACACAAATAAATAAGAGTCCTTGAAGTTCTTTTTCTTCGTAACTTACTTAGTCAAGGTTAGTATTTGTAAGCATTACACTAGTGATTTGTTATATTTTTTGCTGAGTATTTGAAACCAACTTCAGCTTCAACCATTACTCCGTTGCTTATGTTGTCTAATTGTATAGAAGATGCGAAGTCCAAATCTTTCCATGAGATTCCCGTTTCATTTCCTTCTCAAGGATTTTGATTCCATCAGAGCAGAACATTACATTGATAAGTGCTTTTCTCGATATGAAGAATTATTCACTGCATAACATTGCCAGGCAAAGCTTTAATGCAGCAAACTTGAAACTGGAAAGCATGGAACATGACACTGGCAGCTCTGACGGTACAACAAAATCAAAATATTTATAATTTCTCTTTTCTCTGAATTTGTGACATGACATCAATCAAGGTTTTGTACGTCACTGAATTGCAGGGAACAGGGTTTCAGAGTTGGAAGCACTACAGAATGAATATGAAGAGAAATCTAAAAGGATTGAGGAGCTCACGAGGCAAATCGAGTCGTTGAAGGCTACTTTAAAAGGGAAGAAGAAGTTGGTTCCGAAGAAGCAAATTAAACGAACGAGTTTGAGCGCTTGACTCAGACTTATAAGACGATGAGCGAGGAATACAAGAAGCTGCTGGCTGTGAAGCGTCAAGACAAAAAACATGAAAAACCTGAGGCAGAAGAAAGTCTAACCTTACATCCTTTATATAGAAGCATGAAAAATCAGCAAAATAAAATATTTAAAATTTTAAATATTGATTCGAAATTATAGAGTTACAAAATTTATTCCGAATTTTTGTAATAAAGGGAGGTATGATAATACGTAACCTTATTTTTATATTTCATACTTTTAAATTAATTTAACTTATTATTATAATTAAATTAGACTGAATTTTAAAATATTTACCATTTCAAAAATTAGTAGAACTTATTTTGAAAATTCTAAGGTTGCAAAATATTTTTCAATTTTTAAAAAACAAGACTCGAAGTAGTAAAACAAAATATTTAAAATTTAAAATGTTCGATTGAAACTATAAAGCTATAAAATGTACTAAATATTAAATAAATTTTAAATTTTAAAATATAAATGAAAAAGATTTTTAATTAAAAAGATATTATTAAACAAAAATTAATTGATTTATTTTTATAAAAATTAATAACTTATTAATTTATAAAAATTTAAGAATTAATTTAACAAATTGGTTAAATTTTAACCGATTAATTATAATTGTAATTATAAAGCGTGGGTGAGAAATGAAATATTAGGAAAAACTATTTTCAGAAGAAGTTCCAACGAACAGAAAACTCCATTGAAAAGAAAAACCACAAAAACCAAAAATAGGAAAAAAGACCATTAGAGGATCAATCAAAGAAGAGAAGAAACAGAACACATGACAATTGTGAAAAGGAGAAAACTGTCACTCTCTTTCTCTATCTTATGTGTCTTTGGGTCTCTGTTCCTTGGCATCAAAGGAACCCTAGAATCATTTGTGATCATAATTACCAATTAAATTTATTTTTTCCTGAATAGCTAATTAAGATAGGAGAGCACAAAACACAACACCAATATAATAATCCGTCAACATTTATTGCACTTTCCAAATTTCAATCATTTTGTTCGTCTGATCAGATTTCCGTCACCCGTCTGATTTGATGACTTCCACTTTGACATGTCGCCGGCGTCGTTAGACACCGGATGTTCGATTCCAACCCCTAACTGCAGCGGTCAGGTTCCCATTTCTTTCTCTTCCAAGTTTGTTGGGTCTTTTTCGAATTCGAACCAAAACTCGTCGACCGACATGAACCCATTTAATTTCGGCGATTTAAATTCTGGGTTTTCGAGCTCTACTGGACATGAGGTTAATACGGGCATCAATTCGCCGTCTTTGTCGCGATCGTCGGGTCGTGATCTTTCAAGGTCGAGATTCGGTAAGGTGAGGAAGCAATCGAGTTTCCAGCATTCGAAACCTCCAGCAGAGACTTCGCTGGAATCCGGTTTCAACCAGTTTCGATGGGGTTCCACCCGGGTTGAGCCAGGGTTTTCGATTTCTAGTGAGTCTATGTTTGGGATGGGTGACAATGAGGCATTTACCTTTCGAGCAAATAAAAGTGACACGGGTAGGAATTCGAACACTAGCAAGTTGAATATTGAGAAGGGTGTTTTTGAGGGAATGAGAACTTTGAGACTTGACAGTGAAAATGAATCTGTGAGTAATAACATCAATGCCTCCAACAACGTTGGTTTTGAGTTTGAGAATGATCAGCGTAAAAGTTCAGTTATTAATGAGAGCATGGAGAAGTTGAGCATTGACGACAGTGAGAAAGGTTTGGAAGGAAGGTCTAAGTTGAATGCACATGGTAATGCCAAATTTGGATTTGGAAATGGGGACAATGTGCATGGTTTCTCAGGCTTAACAAATGAGTTGAAGAAGAAACTGACTATTTCTGAGACTGGAAAGTTGGGTGGTCGCAGTTTTATTTTCAATGCCAATGTTGAGAAAAAATCTGGATTAAGAAACAGTGAAGAGGGTTGTGAGAGAATAGCTGAGAGCTTGCAAAATCGACTGGAAGATCGGATCAAGACTTTGAGCACTAATGACTCTGTGGAGGCCAATAATGTCTGTAATAATACAAATGCCAAGGATGGTTACACTTTGGGAAGGAGGGGAAGCAATAAGGGTTATATTAGTCGAGAAACAGAAACTCTGCTATCAGATGAGATGGGACGCAAGATGAATATTGGAAGTTCAGCTGAAGAATTTTCTGGTCGAACTGACACAATATTCTCTTCCTCCAGAGTTTTTGAGAAGGATGTACAAACAAAGAGCAGGGATGATGAGAAGTTGGCTCAATTTGCTGATGCAATTCCATCTGAATTTACTGTTCATGGAAGTGTTTACAATAAGGATGCAAGTTGTAGTCAAGTTCTAAGAGATCAATCAGAAGTTAATATGCAAACTGTCTTCTCATCGGTTGGCTTGACTGGTGGGAATGCCTTCGGGGTGCCACCTAGACCAGAGAAGACTGATCAACGTAGTTTTAAAAGTAGGCTAGATAATGTTCAGTCACCCTATGTAGAATTTAGAACGCCAAATCCAAGAGGAAATTTATTTTCAGGCTTAAATCCAAAACCAGAATTTGGTGCTAAGTCTAGAGACCCGAAAATGAAGAAAAAACGGGGAAAATTGAAGCAACCTACCAAAGTTCATTTATGGTCGGGACAAGATTTTGTTTCAAGGGAAAGCTTTTCTCAGGAAATCTCAGAGCCTTCTTATTCACCAATGGATATTTCACCATATCGAGAGACTCTTTCTGAAAGTCAATTTTCCAGGGAAACTTCTGTGGCATCAGAAGAATCAATTAGTTTTGAGAATCCATATCCATCAACTGATTCACAGCCGACTGACTTGAATAACGCGGTTGATGAAGATCTTCTAGCTGCAACTGAACGCATGGATATAAATGAAGAAGAGAGCAAATGCAGAGAAGAAAAGTATGAACATCACAAGTACTGCTTTGAGAAAGGAAGTGGTACTGAGAATAATGCAGAAGAGTCTATTTCTGGGGCTGAAACTGAAAGCTTTAAGTCTGCAAATGAGGAACTGGATCTTCTCAACGATAGCATACCCTTTTCATCTGAAAATGAATCATGTTCAATCACGAATATTGAGCAGCAAGATAGTGACATAAGGACTCAATTTGCTTCTGCTTGCAATTCAGATTATATGGGGGGTTCAGGATTTACCTTTGCGGCCTCTTATACCCAGCAAGCATCATCTAAACATCAACCCAAAAAGAAAGCTTGGGTTAAATTTCGTGATTCCAGTAATGTTAGTCAAAAAACAAAAGTTCCTTATGCATCAGCCTCTTTACAGTTTACTTCACCATCTGCACCTTCATTGGCTTCTTCTCCTGAAAGAGGGAAGAAAGTGGGACACTCTGTTCCTCCTTCAATGGTTGGTGATAATTCAGAGGTTCCTGTAAAAGACATCAGTCAGGAATCTGATATGACTTCTGATGCATCTCTTGCAGCCCAAGAAGCATGTGAGAAGTGGCGGCTAAGGTAACAACTCTTCTTGCATGACACCTAGTCTGCTTGGTTGCTGAATCATTTTATAAAGCGTAGCTCTTACTCTCTTTCAAGATCTAAGTTTGTATTTTATTTCTGTGCTCTTACTGCAGGGGAAACCAAGCATATAAAAATGGTGATTTATCTAAAGCGGAGGATTGTTACACACAGGGTTTAAATTGTGTTTCTAAAACTGAGACATCTAGAAGCTGTCTCAGGGCATTGGTGTTGTGCTATAGCAACCGTGCCGCAACACGTATGTCTCTCGGAAGAATGAGAGATGCACTGGATGACTGTCAGCTTGCTGCTGCCATTGATCCCAATTTCCTTAGGGTCCAAGTTAGAGCTGCAAAGTATGTCTATTTTCTTTTTTCACCTGTTTGCTCTTTTGAGTTCTCCAATCATTAAATTCAGTAGGCATAGGAGTCCACAATCTTAGACTTACTGTATTGTCTCCCATATGATGTTAGAATGTTTAGAAAAGGAGTATAGGTCATTCCTTGGTAAATACTATATGAACTACATCTTCTTACTTTTATGTTGATTCCAATGCGTCTTGTGACCATATCCAGGGAGTTAGCCAACTTGTTCTGTAAATCTAAAATGAGTGGCTTAGAAGCTATTACAGTTCTTGTTTCTAACCGATTTAGTTATGTTGGCTTCTTACTTTTGATAGTACCTAGGTTGCACTTTCCATTTTGGTTTATGACACTTGTATCTACTATTTAGTATTGATGATTACTTTATTTCTTGTACTTATTTCTCTTTCTTTGTTCCCAAGTTGTTACCTTGCCCTGGGAGAAGTTGAAGATGCATTAGAATATTTCAAGAAGTGTTTATGGTTAGGAAGTGATGGCTGTGTTGATAGGAAGATTGCATTAGAAGCTTCAGAGGGGCTAGAAAAGGCAGAGGTGCTCTTCTTTCTCTTTTTGATAGCGTCTCATAATTGTTTCAATTTCAAATTGCATGCTGATTGTCTCTCTAATGCGTCATGAATCAACAAAGTACATGCTTTGTTGTTCATGATTAATGACATTTTGTATCACACGATTAGTGTTTAGATATTGGGACTCATAACTTTCCCTTCTAACTGGCAGAGAGTTTCTGAACTGATGCTACATTCTACTGAACTTCTGCAAAGGAGGGCATATGATGATGCTGGACGAGCATTGGAAGTACTTGATGAAGCTTTGGCTACATGTCCATACTCAGAGAAGCTTCTTGAAATGAAAGCTGAGTCCCTCTTCATGGTTTGTGTTTGTTCTGCTGATACTTAGAAATTCTTGTTTCATGTTTGGGTTTTGTTCAGGTATTATGTAGAGCACATAAAGATTGTCAGGAAGGGATTAACTTTTGTCTTGTTGTAGCAGCTTAGGAAATATGAAGAGTCAATTCAGCTATGTGAGCAGACTTTGGATGCTACCAAAAAGAATTATCCTTCCACAAACTCGAATAACCACTTGCCCATTGTGAACGGTTCTGCACTTACAAAGGATGCTTCCTTTAGATTTTGGCGATACAACATGATTTTTAGGTGCTATTTCTATCTTGGAAAACTTGAGGAAGCCATTAGTTCACTGGAGAATCAAGAGGAACTGATTTCTTTTACAAGGAGGTATTTCATACACCATGTGCATAGTGTGAAATCCTATATAATCATTTGTTGGAAAATGATACAAGTGCTACGCCTTCTGCAGTCTGTCTACTGATAGCAAGGCATTGGAATCTTTGATACCCCTTGCTGCCACTGTACGTGAACTCTTACGCCATAAGGTAATTTTCTTCCAGAATACATGTACCCTTTTGGGAAAATTGATCTTAACCATTCTTATAGATACAGCCATAAAACTATAAACTTCTGCATCGGCTTCATATTTGGTTGGCATGTGTGCTATGGGATGACTTTACAGCCCTGCTTTGTCAAGTTTTTTTTTCCATTAAAGTATCATGGATCCTTGCATGAAGTTTTCAGATAGATGCTACTTCAAATAGATGTGGAGCTTTTGGACAATGGATGGTCCTGGCCTCTGATACTAGATAACAAAAGAGTAGTCAACCTATTCAATAAAATTTGGGTCCATTTTGTAGATGCTATTTAAACCAAACAAAAGAGTAGTCAACCTATTCAATAAAATTTGGGTCCATTTTGTAGATGCTATTTAAACCAAGCCTTGTGGCTTAACGATAGAGGAGGCTTAAAGCCTCTCCCTTCACCTTGATTCAAATTTTGATAAGAGTCTTAGGGTTTCTGATGTTTAAAAGAAGTATGCATCACTTAATTTTTAGAATTTGTGTGATGTATAATTTTCTTTTTCCCCGGCATTCTTTTTTTTCAATGCAGACTGCAGGAAATGAAGCATTTCAAGCAGGAAGGCATTCAGAAGCTATTGAACATTACACTGTTGCTCTGTCACGTAATGTGGAGTCAAGGCCATTTACTGCTATCTGCTTCTGCAATCGAGCTGCTGCATACAAAGCACTGGGCCAAATTACGGATGCTATTGCAGACTGCAGCCTGGCTATTGCTCTTGATGGAAATTATCTGAAGGTTTCTCCCTGAACTGATAATATTGGTTTCTAGATAGCAAAATTTACAGAACCACTGGACTAGATTAGGCTAAGTGATTTGAAAATTATGATTGTATTCAGTGATGTTAATCTGCCAATGTATACAAATAGTATAATTAAAATTGTATAAACTTGTATGCATAAACTGTTATGAAAACCAACCGAACAGGTTTCACTGAGGCGTTAAAAGTGAATCACTTTCAAGTTTTTGCATTTGGAGTTACAGAATCTATAACTTCTGCAGATCTTTTATTATTGCATATTTAATTTTCAACTCAGATTCCTGATTAAAACATTAAGAGGTCTAGATGGAGTGCCTTAAAAGCTCCTCAATGAGAAAAACTCGTTAATACAATTGTCAAATTTTTAATAGTTTAGTGAAAAATATTCGTTCTAATACAGTTGTAAAATTTTTACCTGGATATCAGTTAGGAAGCATGTAATTTGCTTGGTTATTTGAGCTGGTTCTATCCATTTCCCTATGTGCTAAGTATCTTGATAGCTTTCCCTTAATCAAAGATGGGAATATCTGGAGGTTTCTATGATTAAAGTGTTTTTTTGTATTTAAGTCACTTTTGTGTCATTTGTGTACGTGGGAAATTACAACTGTGATTTATCTGCAACAACAGTTATAGTAATTTGTATGGCATACATGCTTGTACAGGCAATTTCTAGACGGGCCACTTTGTATGAGATGATTAGGGATTATGGGCAAGCAGCTTCTGATCTTGGTAGATTGGTAACTGCTCTCACTAAGCAAGTAGAGGAGAAGGCAAATCAATCTGGATCAACTGTCAGATCAAAAAACTTGACAAATGACCTGAGGCAAGCTCGTTTACGCCTTTCTACTATAGAAGAAGAATCCAGAAAGGAGATTCCTCTGGATATGTACCTCATCTTGTGAGTATCTTGTGATTCTAGCATTTGATGTATGATCTTGCCTCTCTGTGAGACTCGTCTATAATTGAAGTTTCTAATACATTATTGTACAGAAACATCTGCAATCAAAGCTGATAATGTGTTTTCTTATCTACATGCACTTCCAAATATATGTGGCACCTAATAAAATTTTGACATTTAGACATGTTAAATATTTTCTGTTGTATGTTGAAAGTCCAAATTTCCAGGTTGAAGCTTGTATAACATGCCATACCTCTTCTATTTCCAAACTGTAGATTTTGCTTCTGAGGTTATTTGTTGAGGTCACTTAATAGTGTACTACTGCTAAGATTCATAATTTCTTATAGACAAAACTTGATGAAAGAAAAAAGGTTGGTCTGTTTAGATCATTTAATCTTTCATTTCAGGGGAGTTGAACCTTCTGCTTCAGCATCAGAAATTAAGAGGGCATATCGTAAAGCTGCACTTAGACATCATCCTGACAAGGTTTGATTACTGTCTTCATTTTGAGCATCTTTTTGTTAAATATTCCAAAACCAGAAAAGGTATTCTCCAAGCTACAACGTTTTTACAAGCTTGCTATGAAACGACTTATTTGGCCAAAACTGATTGTTTGCATAGGCTGGTCAGTCCCTGGCAAGAAGCGACAATGGAGATGATAGGCTGTGGAAGGAGATTGGAGAAGAAGTTCACAAAGATGCTGATAGACTTTTCAAAATGATAGGAGAGGCATATGCAGTGCTTTCAGACGCTAATAAGGTTCAATATGAGCATAACATTATTATAATTCTCACCCTTTTAAAAAAATAATTTTGCCCAGATCCTTATGTCATATGACCAATTCCATATGCATCTGCTTATCTTAGCAGACTAAGAATTATTTGTAATAACATGGTAGCCTTGTATGTAGGACGAGATTTTTCAATTGGGTTTCTTGATCTTTCAGTCATTAATAGTGGCTCGATTATAGATATTGATATTTCTGAATTCTTAACTCCTTTTTGTCTGTCCTTGTTTTCAAATTGGCATATTTTCCACTCATTGCATCAGGTCATACCCAATCGCATTTGCATAAGCTCTTCATTTATTGTCTTTAGTTATGCCTTTTCGCTTTAGATAAGCTGTTCCATAACTTAGAATCTGAAGTTTGTCCCTCTTGTTTCAACCCTTCTATATGGAGATTTAGTGTGTATGATATTGCCTATCATCTGTTTGCAGCGTTCCCAGTATGATCTTGAAGAGGAGATGAGGAATGCCCAAAAGAAGCGCAACGGAAGCGGCATATATAAGACACATACGGATGCCCAGAGTTATCCATTTGAAAGAAGCAACAGTAGGAGACAATGGACAGAGGTTTGGAGATCTTATGGTAGGTAACTCACACGTGGAAGGAAGGGTTGAAGACGCTTGATCTACATGTTGACCATGGTAATGGCAATCCAGCATGCTGCAACAAAACCCAGCATGATGTCATGCAGGGAGTGTTAAGATATGGTTTCTGCATTTCATGCATAACATGCCAGGAATGTCGATCGATATCCTGCTACTTTTTGATTGATTATACCTGGAGATGGTACTACGAGGCCTCTAAGCCCGTTTTGAATCCTGAGATTTTCTCAACTATAGAAGATACTTTCTACAAAATGGTAAAAAGGAGAAGGAGAGAAATTTGATGGTCCTTATACAAAGTTTGACATACGTTCTGATTAAACTTCCTGAAGGCCCAAAAGAGTGCTAGTTGTGGCAAGCAAAGGGAATAAAAAATGGCTTGCCTGAGGAAATCTTAGAGGAGAGGATTGCTAACTATTTGAGCATGTGTAAATGCATCGGCAGTGTACAGAAGAGAATTAAGTCATGCCATCAATTCTAATTTCGTTCTTTTTTTTTTTGGAATTTTAATTCTAATTTCTTTGTTTATCTGTTGGATCATATTGTTATGGTCTAAATTATGAGCAGTTTCATGTAAACGGATATGAAACTTTTTGAGTTCACAGATTCCTGGGAGATGAATACAGAGTAGTAGTATTTGCGGATCTTCTTCTTAACGGAGCTAAATGCATTAAAAACTGGATCGGAAATTAAAAGATAAAAATCGAATTGAAAAACATAGAATCGTGTTCTTTGTAGATTATCCATCCCATCTTCTCCACCACTTTGTAAAATCTGTTACACGTCTTGGTTTAATTCTAATACCAAGTTCAACTATGGATACTAATAGATATCCTAAATGAAGTTGCGAGTTTGAGTTGTGCTCATATATATAGTTGTTTAAAATTAGGGGATAGAGTTTTGCCTCCTGTAAGGGACCTATTTAATTCAAACAAAAATTAGTATGATTGTGGATAGCTTAAAGATGTCTTCTTATAATTGAGATCCTCTTAAAATTAGGCGGAAAAAAAATTCAGTACTCACAACCTAAAATCCAGGGGAAGATAATAACATAATCAATCACACGCTTCAAACAAACAGCAATTTAACACCTTTCATACATTCCAAAAGAATTGAAACACGTCGTTTTTCAGATTGGATTCCGGTGAAAATTTAAGAAACTACTTTTGTTAACGTCGTCGTCTATCCACTCCTACCATCTTACACACTACCACTTTGTAACTTCTTCAGAATCTTCTTCTATTATTTCCCCTGTACCTACGTACCGACCTCCATTCACCGCCTTTATCGGAGAGTTTAGTAACCGCTCCATCTCCGACAATCATCCCTGTCAAGACCGCCGGCAGGTTCCACTCATCGCACAGATCATCGCATCCTCTAGGCCCCGCAAACACAACATCGTTATTATCACCTACAGTAGATTTGGTCACTTCCTCTGCATTATCTGACCTTCGAATGAGTTTTGGATCAACCCCACAATTCCAAACCCGTGGTGGCGGTGCCTATCCTCGGCAACAATGTTCTTTGACCAGAACTTTTTCTCCTTCCTATGAAAAACTTCCATTGAAGCAGAATCGTCCCAGTTCATTACACCTGAGCAGTAACGTGTGTACTGCTTCGCCTCCATGAAACTCGTCCATTGCATGCCGAACTGCTTCTCCCGCTCCTCCCTGCTCCGATTATGCGTCTCTGACGCTGGCAATGAAGAACAACACGGTACTTCTACTGCCTTAGTACGATTACTAGTAGTAACACGTGGAGTAGGAGTTACTACTCGTAAAAAAAAAAACACGTGGAGTAGGAGGTTTTGCCGGCCTGAAACGACCACGCCATTGTTGTTTAGTATTGCAACTGGCCATCTGTTAATGCATTCCAGGAAAAATAGAGAGAAAGTAACTTATGGGTTTATGTAGAAAGAAAAGGCTTGGCTATTCTTAGGGTTAATTTATAAATATACAGATATAGAGATTTGTTTGTAGAGTTTTTGAAGTGTGATTTGTGATTATCTATAAGATTTAGAAACGCGTAATTAGTCATTCTAATATAAACATAATTGTCTTAGGTTAAATACTTATTAAGCCTTACAAGGTAATATTAAAAGAAGAAACTTCGACAAGAATTGATTAACCTTTAAGCCAATATAAAATTTTGATAACATAACTAAAAAAATTGAAAGCATGCCTTCAAGTTAAAGGTAATATTCATGTAAAGAGGTTATACCATTATGGGCCTTTTATCTTGATAAGGTAAGCAATATCATATATGAAATATGGTTTAAAGCTAATCTTCCGTATCCGTACTATGACATGGGTTAACCAATACTTTTACGAGCATAGAAACTTGGATTAAAATCGAAAAATGTTTGATATAATAATATGTCTTGATAGGGTCCTTGGCATCCAAGAAGAATCCTAAAGCACTTCTCCACCCTGAGAGTGATCAATGGGTTAGAGTTAAGTATGACAACAAAAGTTTCAAAAGTTATCAGAAACAATGAGTGGTGTTGGCAAGAGACAAAAATTGAGATTTTTGAAAACCTAGAGCCCATTAAGTACCAACTGAACAGCTCCAAACCTAAAGCATTTTCGTTTAATGTTTCTAAAGCACGATTTATTTATCTAGAAGTAAAGATCTCGATCATGTAATACTTAGATAACTGCTTAGATGAAGAAACATTATAATTCTTTAAAGTCCTCTCCAAATATTGCCATTAGTTAGTTGATATGGATGATAGATACTTGAAATTAGTTGGCATCATATGCAACCTAAAATATTTCCCTGTCATTTGACGTTACATAAATTTATGCATATGTTATAATACAATGCTTTCTTCTTATGTTGTTGTCAATGTGTAAACTAAAGATTAAATGTTATGTAAGATTAATATGGATACTGCCATAACGATTATTATAGCTAACTATGAAATCACTTTTTCAAATAACTATTTTGTAGAGTAATATCTATAGAGCTTGGATGTATAGACGATTAACACCCGATGTTTTCACTAATCTTAAGTTTGTTGAGGGAGTTCAAGCTTTTATTGACTATAATGTTCTCAACTTCCATATATGGATGGTCC
>JANITW010000008.1:33720880-33738922 GCA_027564335.1 Erythroxylum williamsii
TTCTGTACTATGGTTTTCATCTTTTCCATGATTCTGTTCCATCTTTTGCCCTAAATAAAATAGAATGCACCTGTCCCTCTCAGCATTTGGTAACTTCCATCTGTTTGGACAAAACCGAATCAAAACCTAAATGCAAAAAGTTTACCCTTTTTCCTATTTTGCCCTTGTCCCTTTCCCCTTTCGTCAAATGGGTCCCCGCCAATTTATTTTGTTAAATACCCTGTTTAGTTATTTATTTTCTATCTTATTATTATGTATACTTAAGATTGCGTATTATTAAATTTTTGTAAATTTTAAAATTGTGCAAAATATATGATAGTCTTTTTTAGTGGATCGTATTGGTAAAAGAGAGTTGTATTACTATCACCTATCATAACGAATGATGTCATGGCCATTTACAAAGTCAACTTTTATGTGGAAACTCCGTTTAAATAAACACATGCTTTCTCCTAGTCTTGCTGCCGTTTTCTTGTATGTGCATGTAAATCCCACATCGACCACACAAATAATTGACGAAATTCCCACCGAAATTGAAATACGTAAAAGGATGGAAAAGCATTCACCAATGTCAATACCTATCAACGACTATTCATTATGTTCAAACCCATCATGATATTGTTTTGTGCACGATCGCAAAATGGACACGACCTAGTCGAAGTTGGCAATGTAAAAAAAAGAAGAAGCTGTTAAACCTAAGACACAATATGAGAGGTCACAATCACTAATTTCTTTTTCTTTTCCCTAATGTTCTTAAACAATCACAAGCACCTAGTCCCTCCTCCCACTCTCCACTTTAGGAATGTCTTAATCAATCCAAGTCAAACACAATCAATGACATCACCTTTCAAAGTTTGGGTCACAAGCAAAACCCTTTTCTTTTTTTTCTTTCAAAGCTTGTAGATATTAGGAGGTAGTATCTATACCTTGCATACATAACATACTGTTCGCCACTTAGAATGTAACAATTAAGGATAAGCTTCCTGAAGCCTACACAAGTGGCTGGAGTAGAAATATCTCGCGTTTCGAGTGGGCAATAGCGTCCACCCAACCCCAGCAGAACCAAAACAAGTCAAAAATCCCGTTAACCTAAAATAGTCTGATTTCATGAGCGGTGGTGAAAAATATCATAAAATAAGGCCCTCTTAACAAATCTGTCATTAATTGGCATCTACAAGGGCAAACATGTCATTTCATTGTCTCTATAAGTACTCTTTCAGTTCGTCCCCAGCACTACTTAGATGCAAACCACCTCCTCCTCTCTCTACACCGAATAAAGAAAACTCGGAAGAAAGAAATAACTCTCTTTTATTTAAACCTTTCCTCGAACAGGTCATCGACGGTAGCCACTTTTACCGGGGATTAATCGTTTAAGGCAGCGCCTGCGAGAGGTGGAAACGGCTCTAAACGGGAAAGAAGGAAAGGATTGGAAGTTTCCATTTTGGGGTCCATATACAAAGAAAGCTGGGAGCTTTAAGTTTTTTTTTAACCATGAAACGTCGCCGTTTCCCTGTTGGGACTGATTGGTGGTGATAAGTATTAGTGAAGGAGTTGTTGGTGGTTTGATGGGGAAGGTGGCGGTGGGAGTGGCGGTGGGGCTGGCGGTGGTGGCGTGTGCCGTGGCGGGGTTGATGGTGGGAAGGAGAGTGAAGAGTAGGAAGAAGTGGAAGAGGGTCGTGGGGATATTGAGAGAGTTGGAGGAGTATTGTGAGACAACCGTAGGAAGGCTGAGGCAAGTTGTTGATGCTATGGATGTGGAAATGCATGCTGGGTTGGCCTCAGAAGGAGGGTCGAAGCTTAAAATGTTGCTCACTTTTGTTGACCGTTTGCCTACCGGGTAATCCATTTGTCTGTTTTGTCTAATGATAGTGGTTCTCTTTTCTTTTTTGCCTACTTTGTTTATGGAGATTTATTTTGGAGTTAGGCGGGCTTTCGTTAAATTTTCTTAAAGGATTGTTGATTGCTTCTAGGTCAGTGTGGCAATCCTGGAGTGATTAGATGATGTTCTAGTATGTCGATGATATGTGTATGCTTACTGTATATTGTTTCTTCGGTCAAAAGATTTATGCTTTCTTCCTTGGTTTTGCTATTTCATTTATTGGGTACCTTGTGGGTTCGGTATGCTTTTGTGGGGTGTACTTCTTTTTTCGTTTATCTTTATCTCCTTTTTTCAGTTAAGAATCGAGATCGATGCCCCAGCCTGTTGGTCTCTTATCAATACTTTGGAGTTGTGGTTTGAAATTTTGTAATCGTTTTGTTACAATTTCTTCACTCTTCCTGGCGGCCTTCTTTTGTTTGTTGTCAATACACACTTCCGTCCAAACGGGTTAAATAGTGACGATTTTGGCTATTTCATTGTTGTATATGCTGTTTTTACCTCTTCGTATTATACAAGTTTCTTCTTTCCTTCATTCCTTCCTTTCATTCTTCGTTGTTATTTTTGTTTCTTTATTCCCTTACGGTGAATTCGTTGTTATAGAGGATACCCTTGCAGTACGTGGGAGGGGTCTAATTTTAAAGCTGTCGGCTTTTAAACTATTAACGTGTATCTTGTTCGCTTTTGTTTATGCATTTTTGATATTGATGAATATATCCGTTAACTCTTTTGTTGGGAATATTTTTCTGGAAAAAAAGAAACTTGCTAGATAAGATTTCATAGAATCTTAACAGGTGACATTTCTTTTCCCTTCTATTCTCGTATAAGTTTAGTGGGACCTTATGAGGGATACTGCTTGCCATTCTCCTTGAAGTGGAATCTATTTGTTCTCAGTCCTCTATTTGGGTATTTGTTTACAAAAAATGTAATTCTAAGACTCTTGTCTGTTTTTTGTTTTGCAACATTCCATTGCGGATAGACAAGTAGTTTTGCAGATTCTTGTCTCAACTGTCCTTTGGATGTATCATGCAGCTAGGGCATGGATTTAACCATGTTTCTACTTCTTTCCACAATGGGCTGTAGTTTAGGAGTTTGATTCATAAAGTACCATGAGTCTCGCATTCTATTTCATTGTGTTCTATTTTTAGTTCACTTTTCTTTGTTTTAGTAACTAGTTGTTTCTTTATATGGAGTGATTCATGATGTTATTCTAGCTTCTACTTATGTTGTATCCACAATTGGTTTTTGATGTTATTGTCAGGAGTGAGATAGGAGCTTATTATGCTCTAGATGTTGGAGGTACTAATTTTAGGGTCTTGCGGGTTCAGCTAGGAGGCAGAAGATCCTTGATCTTATCAAAAAATGTGGAACGACAACCAGTTCCCCAACATTTGATGCAGAGCACAAGTGAGGTGATCAGCTTAGACTTCACACTTTTTTTTTTTTCCATCTTTGACATATCCTGTTTGAAGAAGAGTTAAAGTATGACAAGATTAAAATGGATTTGTCATGGATTTCTTCCTGCAGGATTTGTTTGACTTTATTGCTTCAACATTGAAGCAATTCGTTGACGAAGTAGAAAGTGGTTCTGAGCTTTCGCCGTCTAAAACCAGAGAACTTGGGTTTACGTTCTCTTTTCCGGTGAAGCAACTTTCTTTTCGCTCGGGGACGCTTATCAAATGGACAAAGGGATTTGTTATCGAGGACCTGGTTAGTAAGAAATCTTACGCTATGACCGTTCCTCAAGTGCTTAGAATCATTACTTTTGAGGTCAAACATTTTTGTTTGAAGTTTGATTGGTATTCTCTTGCTATGAGCAGCATCTCTCCTACTTTCACACTGTGTTTTGCCTTATGATACAGTCAGTTTCTGAATCAAAATTATCTAGAAACTTACAAAATGCTGGATTGAGTATTATGCAGGAAGCTGTTTTGTACTGTTTATTAACATATTGTGCTTCTAATTTTAGATTGGAAAAGAGGTTGTTGAATGTTTACAGGCGGCGCTGAACAGGAAGAGTTTAGGTATGGAGGTTACGGCATTGGTGAGTATTCCATCTCAAAATGAAAAGTTCAGTTCTGACCTTCTGAACTTTAGGAGATTTTTGACTAAGGATTTGTCCTCAACCTGTGATGCTTGGAGTTCGTTTGATGAAGGCTTGTGCTATGGACTGTTATTTCTGGTTTAATATTCTTATACGATCAGGACTGAATATTTTTTTTAATTTGGGGGAGTGGGGGTTGAGCTGAATATGAGCAATAATTAAGAGAGGGAAAGATGAAGAGCAGTGATGCCTTTGTTCTTTTTAAGCAGGTTAATGATACCGTGGGAACACTAGCTCTTGGACATTATCATGATGGAGACACTGTTGCTGCAGCAATTTTTGGTACGGGTACGAATGCCTGCTACTTAGAACGGGCAGATGCAATCATTAAGTGTCAAGGACTTCTCACCGCTTCTGGAAGCATGGTATTCTCTCTCTTACCTGATTTAGGGATGTCTCCATCATTCTTCGGGAGACAGTAATAAGTCTAAAGTCGCTAAAATTGTTTTGATCTGTCTTCTAATAAGGTTGTGAATATGGAATGGGGAAGTTTCTGGACGTCTCACCTGCCAAGAACTTCATATGACATTGATTTGGATGCTGAAAGCCATAATCCTAATGATCAGGTAAGTCAATTTGCTTCCATCTTTTTTGGTTACTTTAAAAAAGGAAGCATCTTATGTTTCCTAAATTTTATTTCAGGGTTTCGAGAAAATGATATCGGGAATGTATTTGGGTGAGATTGTAAGAAGAGTTATTCTCAGAATGTCACAGGAGTCGGATGTCTTTGGATGTGTATCATCTCAATTATCAACACCCTTTAGTTTGCAGTACGTGTTGTAATCTCTCTCTTTGTGATTCTGTACATGCATGATCTATGCTCTCAAAAAATTGTTGTCCTTAAAAATCCGGATTCATCAGGCTTGAATATGCCGTAAATTACTTTGGACGCAAATATGATGATGAACTGTTGATTATTCAGCTCATGAGGATTTGACGTTTAATGGCATGGTTTGGGTGATGCTCTATTAATGACGTGAATTGGTCTATGCTTTTATCAAAGGTTTACCGCCTCAACCTCATGGTTGGATCTGTGTTGCAGTGAAGTGCATGTACATAATTCTTTGTTGGAACTTAAAAGTGCATTTGCACTATTTATCAAAGCATGCGTGATTGCTTGTACATTTTATTGCCATTTTAAGCTTCTGGTATGAAGCCATTAACACAATGCCTTGTGTTGTTGCAGAACACCGTTGATTGCTTCAATGCACGAGGATGGCTCTCCTGAACTGAAGGAAGTTGCAAGGGTCTTGAAAGAAACTCTGGAGGTAGACAAGTGTCATGGACAACATTTCACTTTTCTTTTGTCAATGAGAATGTTTCTCTGTCTCATCTCTTTCGGTGGGTTGTTCCAATCCAGATCCCAGAAGTCCCTTTGA
The DNA here is from genome assembly GCA_027564335.1 of Erythroxylum williamsii. NCBI lineage: Eukaryota > Viridiplantae > Streptophyta > Magnoliopsida > Malpighiales > Erythroxylaceae > Erythroxylum > Erythroxylum williamsii. The sequence goes on from JANITW010000008.1 coordinate 33,726,237, forward strand.
AGGTCCGGAAGCTCGTTGTAAGAGTGTGTGACGTGGTGACACGCAGGGCTGCTCGATTGGCAGCTGCTGGTATTGTGGGGATCTTAAAGAAGATTGGCCGTGACGGGAGTGGAAGAAGTAGAAGTGACACGAAAATGAGAAGAACGGTTGTAGCAGTTGAAGGGAGTCTATATACCAGGTACACGATGTTCAGAGAATACTTGCATGAAGCCTTGAATGAAATCTTGGGAGAAGATGTTGCCTCGCATGTCATTCTTAAGGTGGCAGAAGATGGATCAGGTCTGGGAGCAGCTCTAATTGCTGCCTCGCATTCGTCTTACAATGTGGATAGAGAACAGTTGCTTTAGATATTTATATCATTGATATACACATATAGCTCCTGTAAATTTAGAATTCTTTTCGTTATCGATATAGAAGCATAAGAGAAGGTCTGTCCCTGTAAGTCTTCGTCTTTTGGGTGGCTCACGCCAGTTGTTGCTTCATATTCATTGTTATTATTCTTCTTTTCACGAGTCTGTTTTCAACTTTTGTAAGTTTGGTCAATGTATGATTAATATTGCTAGTGACCTGAAATTGATGGCTCTTGCTTCAAGAAATGGAAAAGATGTCCTCCGGAAGGACGTATGATGTCTTTAAAAACTGTTGAATTCTTTCATTAGATATCCATGGTCGTTTTTGTTTGGCGGCACCTCCTTTCCTCCATTGATGTTGCCTTCTGCTTTAAAACCATTGTTTATTCAAGGTCTCTTGGCACTTTTAATGGCATGCAGAGCACTGGCTTTCGCATCCTCAAACATCAAGGATATAACATGAACCCTGTTCAAGGATTGATATGGTAACAATATTGGCCATAAGCAAGTTCATAGTTAGCTGCTTAGCTGCACCTGGACTACCACTTAAGATTTTGCAGTTGAGATTGTCTACCTTCTACACTGTAATGCATGTAATCCTTTGCCCTTTCCTTGTGCATCTCTACTGGTTTCCAATGGGTTTTTGATGAAGTTAGGGTTTTTAATGGTTCGTGACTCTTCGACCACTGTCATGTACGTATCACCTTAGCATAATTTTTGTTTAAACACCTAATCGATCACGTTGAACATGACCAACCAACCTCTACCCTCATTCCTGGACGCTTGACGATGATGATAACGATGTCAGTGTCCATTCCAGTGCAAGTTCCCATCTGACTTTACTGTTTAGCTCACAGTGCCATGTTGATAATTTACTAGAAAATCATCGCAATGTACATTGAATTTTTCTAATTATCATCACAAGAAGAAGTATCCTTGTCTGATGAATCCAAACATTTTTTTTTTCTCTTACACCATCTTGGATGTTATTGGGTAAGATCTAACGGATGATAAAGTAATTAATGTCACAGCCTATCAAAAGATAAGTTTCTACAAACATGAAACATGTAACATGTTTTCTATGTTAAAGTTTATGCAACATAAAATATATAAAATACTGTAAAATTATATAACTTATACCATCATATTATTCTAAAGCATCACCCTATGATTTTAAATGTGCTGTTACATTATACAAAATATACTACTATATCATACAAATGCTCATGTATTCTATAAAATACATCATAACTGAGAAACTTAAAGAGTTATTGAATTACTTCAGAAGATGTCAAAATTCAATAACTTGTTTATATTCTATAATTAACTATTTTGTTGACCTACTATAGAGGCTTGTTAAAGTTGAGAGAGTTGTCTGATTATTGATGAAAATTGATAATAAGGTCTAGAAGAAGGTGAATTAGAAGTAGCTCTTCCTGTATTTTCATAACACAATTCATTGTAGATATGATATAAAATCTCACTAAGCAAGATATTTAGTGTGCAAATGCTTGCCCTTTACTGGAGAATGAGAGAGAAAACACTGTGTACTTAATCAATCATTTATGTAGAAGGAAATTAAAAAATCAAACATATTGATCATCAGTTAATGGTTTAGTTTTGTACAACTAACTTTCAACTGCTCATATGGAACAGGGTTGCTTTGTATTTGTTAGTTACTTTCTTAAAAGAGGAAGATTAAAAAAAAGTTGATAGCTAAAATTTGATGCATTAGATTATTTGTAAATATTTCTATCATTATCTGGTAACCTAAAAATTCTTATAAGATCTATAATATTATGTCATGTATATATATGTTCATCAAATAAATCTCATAAATGAAATATAAGTTTTGATTCATTCATTTAACCCTGTCAGGCACGATATCTATAAAGTAACAAGTTTTCTATTTTTATGTGAAGTAGTGGGACTTTAATTTTTATGATACATAAAAACTATGTGGACTAATACTCTTCCTAATCAAAAAGTGCTTATTCTGCCCAAAAGCTAATTATAACATAATTTTCTATAAAAAGTAGTTGTTTGAGTGAGGATGGACCATTAATGGAACCAAAAGATAATTTAAGAACATTGATGTTTTACAATTAGGCATATTTAACTTGCATTATTCATAAGGTTGTTGACCTTAGTGTGCTAACCTTTTGTAGATAAGAGAAAAAGGGAACAAACCCCTTCATATTTACAAACGAGTCTCCAAAAGACAATAGAATATATAATGCCTTGTGGAATTTAGTATTATGAAATTTTTAGACTCATTACCCCGTTAAGCCAATAAAATAATTTCTTAAAAACTAATAAATGAGAACTATATATAAGTAAAAAAAAATAAAAACTATTATATTTTGGGTTGCTTGCCAAAAAGGGTAATTATTTAACATTTACATGCTCAGTGGGGCTTTTTCTTAACGAACTCCTACATAATTGCAGTATTGTACTCCTTAAATAGCGCTACTAGCCCTTCCTCTTGCATTGTAGTTAACTTTTTTGACATGATCGCATGTAATGACTCTCAATCACACAAGACATACTTTAGGCGATCAAGTAAGGCCTTCAATTATATTTTCAAAGCTTATGAAATAGAAGGTAACATTTTCTTGTGAGTTATAGTAAGATCAACATTTAAAGTTTTCAAATATATTAGCATTGTTAATAATGATTCTACAACTTCACAAGTTTTATCAATTTGTTCGTTCACTTCCGATCTAGCCTTAAAATCTAAATCATCATAAACTCCTTTAAAAATATCCTGCATAAGTGATTCGACAATATCCATATGATAAGTGGATTGAAAACCATTATGGTACTTCATTGCTTTAAGAATATCGAACTTCACTATCTCTTCATCAATCTCAACAGAAGAGTACCATCATCAACATTGATTTTCATCTTAGATGTCTTCATAAACGACCTTCCTAACAAAATCGAAGGTGAATGTTCAACATAATCTCCATCCATCTTTGAGATGTAAAAATCTATTGAGAATATCAAACCATTAACTTGTACAAAAACATCCTCAATAATATCAATAGGATGCACATAAGAATGATTAGCTAGCTGAATAATCACATTAGTTTCTTGCAAAGAATTAAGATTTAAAGGCCTACAAATTAAGTATGGCATGAAATTAATAGATGCACCTAAGTTTAGGATGGCACACTCAATTTGCTTATCACCAATAACATATGAAAGTGTAAACATATCTGGATCTTTGGATTTTTTTGGTAATTTTCTATTTATCGCAGCTGATATTTTCTTAGCCAAAATTATTCTCTTTTTGTCCTTTAACTTCCTTTTATTTGTGCATAGTTCTTTCAAGAACTTTGCATATTTTGGAATTTGCTTAATGGCATCTATAAATGGTATATTGATTTCCACCTTTCTGAAGGTTTTTAGGATCTCTCTTTCATTTTCCTCTTCTTTTGATATAGCTAACCTGCTATGGAAAGGAGACATATGCATTAGTTGATATCAATAAAAATAAATCATCTTTTACCTTAATGAATTTTTAAGTTAGAGGCTCATCTTTCTTTTCTCCTAAATCGTGCTTTTCTACCTCCATTGGTAATGGAGATCCATATTGAATTTCCTTACCATTTCTTAAAGTCATTTTACTCACATTCTTCTTAAGATTCACCACTCTTTTGGGAGGGTAATTTTTTAGATGATTGCTTTTCCAATTTACTAATAGAGGTGACTAATTGAGTGATATGATTTTCTAAGTTCTGAAGGTTTACTCTTATTTCTTATTGAAATTATTGAGTATTAGTAGCAAGTATGTTAACAATTTATCTAAAGATATACCTGAATTTGATGATTAAGATTGAGCATATGTAGGGGCTTGAGGTTGTCTATTGAAATTGTGAGGTTGTTATCATTATTGCCCTCCTTGATTTTCATAGCTAAAGTTTGGATGATCTCTCCATCCTAGATTATAATGATTGTCAAAATTTAGCTAAGGTTGACCAAGAAATTCCCCAATTACATTAGCTTCTCGAAGGGATTCTTGTTGCAATATAGGACATATATCCATAGAATGTCTAAAAAATGAGCATATTCCCACAATCACGCCAATTGCAATTTACCTACAATCATTTGACAAAATATAGCAGTTAAATTTGAAATTTTATCATCAAGGTTCGTGTTACATACCTTATTCAAATGCCTAACAACTCCATCCATCCTTGCCCTAAACTATTGAGAATTTTCAATCATATTTGATATCAATTGTTTGGATGCTTGAGGTGTTTTATTTACCAAAGCTCCTCTACTAACTGTATCAACCTTACAAGTGACACATAAACAAAAGTATAGGGGATAAATGATAGTTTTTTAAAAAAATTACAAGATTAAGTTAAATATCCATTTTAATTAACCTAAATAATTATTCTCTACATCCATATATTATAAGAACTGTAATAAATTTTCAAAAATAAGTTTTTTTAAAGTTTACAATTCAATTATTTAAAACTTTTCACATGTTCTTCGAAAGTATACACTACAATGAATATAATTTTTATAGTGTTTCATGGATTTCTTTTCTTACATTTATAAGTTTTATTTGCATGAGTTATTTTATGTTTCTATGTAAAATAGTCAAAAGTTTAGACTATTGTTATGATATCTTTCATATAATTTTTTAATTAGCTTTTTTTAATAGTTTTTATATTTTCATTAATTATATATTACCAAAAAATAATTGATATCGATTCAATTTCTTATGATTTTTTGGGAGCAGCACTAGTGAAGTTAACTAGAACTTTGTAGTTGTTAAATATGTGAAAAATAATGAAGTTTTAATTTAAATTTTGTTAGTTTTATTTGAATTTAAATATATATTTAAATATGAATATATAGATAATTATTCTTCATAATATTTGATTAAATTACAATAGTTTGTATCAATACATAACATTATTTCAAAATTAACTATTCATTTTTCTCTACAAAATGTAATAATTTAACATATAATTAATATTTTTGTAATCATGATAACATCATAAAATATTTAAAATATATGTAATATTGTAAAATGTTTATTTATATTTATAGAAAATTATATTTACTATTTTGATAAATAATTCATAATGAATTATTATAAATAAAGGGGATAATAATTTCTTAAGTGCCTAACCTTTTAGGATTTTTTCAACCCAATGCCTATGCTTTAGAAATTTCAATTGAGTGACCAAACTTCCAAAACCTTAATAGTTAAGTTAAAAACATTAGTTTCGTTATTAATATGCTAATGTGGCTAATAAAAGCCTAGTTGTTCGTGACCTGTAATTATCTACGTGGTAAAAATGTCACCAATTACTCATGACCCAAACTTATTACCAATTACCCCTCACCCAAATTTACCCAAAATCACATTACCAAACACGAAAAACCTAGTTACGTTATCTTTGCCTCCTCATTTGTCTTCATTAGTTACATGTATAGAAAGCACGATCTGTGGTTTATCTTCATTTGTTTTCGACTAGAAAGCAAATCCTCTCCTCTCATCTTCATTGTTTCACAAGGTAGGTATGCTAAAATCCTATTACATATTCCTATATTAGGTCATTGATGTTCACAATGTTATTCTAAGTAGACAGTTAATGTCATCCCATGACAACTCGAGTGCATTTTTATTTTCATGAAATCTTGTTTAGACTTCATTCTTTGAAATTTCTAATATCTTAGGTTTTCAGAATTATGAATTTCCCAATTTCTTGAAAATTTTGGGTTTCTCTTAAAATTGCTACTTGCTTGATTTAATTTGGAGTTGGCATTAGCTCTTTAAACTCCTAAATGCATATGTTAAAGTTCAATTTTTTTCTGAATTTTATTTTTAGGGATATTTAAATGTTAAATTTTGGGAATCTTAAAAGTTTTAGGAAATTATGCATAATTTTGAGAAATTGATAGTTGATTATCACAATTAAGAGCATAATTGTGAATATCTATAGCCAATTTCACTAAAGTTTGTCAATTTATATTCTAATTAAAATTTTTTTGGTTTAAGCATAATGTCAAAATTATGGATTGTTCTAATTTATTTTTCAAATTGAACCTATTTAGCTATTATTTTAAGATATTGAAGGGTCAAATTTCTTAATTAATTTGATTTTATTTTAGTCAAATACATTTTAATTTGATCTTTTTTTTTCATTTAGCTCAAAAACTAGCATATAGAAAACCATCTAGGAAAGTCTCAATTGAATTAGGAGGTGAATCCCTCCACAAGGTTAATCTTCTATATAAAAGAGCTATGATTCTCAAAAGAATGCTTGATGTGGTCTCCAAAATAAGAAACTTTTTGGAAGTGACATTTTACCCAAATCATAATCCCCCCAATTTTTTATACTTCCACTTTTTTCGTTAAGGAACAAACATTTGGAACTTTTGAAATTGAAGAAATATGCTTATTGTTCAATTTAGATGACAATTTTACTTTAGAGAAGAATCCCTTAAATAATTGATGACTTAAGTGCATGTATGATTCTATGTTTCTGAAACAAGAGTGCATTTGAATCCATTAATGTCTAGAGGTTTGGTTGATCCAGACTAAGTAAAGCTTCCTTTATTTCTATATTGAAAAAGGTTCTGGATAAAGACTCTTCTATGATAAAGGCTCTTCTATCACACTAGAAATGGCTTAGGAATAAAATTTCCAACATGTTGCATAGAATTAGGTGAAGAAGATAAAGAATTTGATTTTGTTGTTTCCTTAAGAAGCTAGTAATTTTATATCCTTAAGTGTTATGTGAAAGATGCCTTCTTGGTTTTGTATGAAAATTGTTCAATTATGATTTCTCTTTCAAGAAAGCCTTTATCAATGAATTAAGTAAGTTTATCTCCATCTTTTAAACAGATGCTCTTTGATTTTTTTCTTATCAAATAAGAATGAGCTTTTAATGCATTTTATGCTTGAATAGAGCTTGACTTTTAAATTATTAAAGCATTGCATTTTTTTGTTCTTCTTTAGCTACTCTTGAATGTGATTAAGAGATATGAAATCTTCCTTCTTTACTAGTTTAGTATTATTGTATGTCCTTTTTTTTAGGCTTTTAAGTTCTTCTTTAGTTGCCCTTAGTTTTTGCATATATTTGAAAGCTTCAAACCTTTATATAGGAGTGTAAAACTACTTCTCAAACCCTTGAGCATTAATAAGATAATTTTTGAACTTAAATGGCTCATATCTTTTAGTTGTATAGACATTAGGATACAAGGTTATTAAACTATGCAAAATTGTTTAGGAAATTTGTTATCTAGCTCAAGTTTAACTAATGACTATGTTATTGGATGCATTCTTTTAAGTTTAGAGAGTGCACAACTTGGTTAAAGTTATAATTTTTTGAATTAAATAATTGTATTCCAAAAAAATATTAACGAATCCTTACAAAGAATAATCAATGCAAGTACTTCAAATCGATCAATTTTTCTAGCTACAAAGCTAACCAATACATAGACCTTAGATTTCTAAAGAATCCTAATGAATGCTTGCTTTGATTACCTCAACTTCTTTGCCAATATATTGAAGTTGAAGGATAAGATATAGTGCCTTTCCCAGCTTCTGAGATGAATCTTTGACTTCTCTTATCTGTTAAAGAGTTCCTTTCATTTATAAACTATTGTACCTCTGTATGAGCATATGAGCTTGTGATATGGGACATCCCGTATTTCAACAAATTCTAGGCTTAAGAGAAACTTTTTGGTTATTATTATCCAAGCAATTGAGTTCTCTATCTATATTAGGATATCAATAACCATGTTTGATAACAACTTGATATTGCTTTAAAGTTAGTTGCATTCCTTTTCTTGTAATAAAAGTTTGGTACATCCCTTATTTTGTCTAAATAATTTATTATTTTTGAAGTGGGAACAAAAAACTTTTCATCAAATGTTATGTTTTCTCTTAAAATTTGTGATCTTAAATTTATATGAACTAATTTTGGTCTAATTTTTTGTTGGTTGATTGGATGGATTCCATACATGGAGTTTGAAAATAATGTGATATTCTAGTTATGCTATTCCAATTAATCCATTTATGCTAACAAATTATACACTTTAATATGTAGGCAATCATAGTAAACGGAGATGGATGGTTAGGATGGAAAACCGACCATGTTTTATGTTAGAAATTTTGTTTGTAGAGAAGATGTTGAATATATGCGTGAAAAAGTAGAGAGTCAGGGCATTAAAATTGATAGGTTTTGTTATTGGGATCTTAAGAGGATGCTTACAGAGGATGTTGAAGGCCTAAGAGGTAGTAAGTTTATGTATAAGGTGCCAGGAAATACTCTAAAATAGAGGTTAATGGAGGTAGATAAAATTGAAGCTTATGTGACTGAGTTATATAACCTAACTATTTAATATAAGGTGATAGAGATCTATGTTAACTATGGATCCAATTTAGAACAATATTTTGATGATGATGTTGAGGTGAAGGTCATTACTAGGATTGCATATGGTATCCCTATCAATGTGAATCAATCCATTATTATGCAATCCATGATTGCATGATATAATTTAATAAGAAGATGTAGGTGTAAGTGGGAGTGAAGTTGGTCCAAAAGAATAAGAAGAGAATTTATTTTTTGATGTAAGGATTATAAAGGAGTTTAATTCAGATTTAGATGACAAAGATTTGGAATTATCTCAACATTTAAATGGGGAGAGTTGAGAGAAACATTTCCAAGGTAAGACAAGGAAAAAGGAAAGCTAAAGAAGGAAATGCATAAGAAAATGCAACCCTCACAAGAAAAAGATATGCATTTAGCTGAACATGTTGTTTGATGATTCCAACTAATTTAAGCAAGCACTTTACAAGCTGGCTGTTGATGAAAAAAGGGAGTTTACTTTTACAATAAACACTAAACAATTTATGAATGCCAAATGTGTGAGTAAGTACTGTAAACGATATATTTCAGTAAGCTTGGTGAAAGATTTAAATAGTTTTCAAGTGAATATTCAAAAAGTTTATGGTACTCTTAAATTTACCCCTCGTTAATGTTGTGGACTAATTGTGGATATGTATACAGGTAAGAGTTTATGAATATAATCACAAATTTAATCATAGTTTTTACAATAGAAGTGTGAGTTCAAAATGGCCTGCAAATAGTTACTTCAAAGACTTCTTAGATTGCACTGAAGCTAATAAACTTAAAGAAGTTTCTGAAAAAAATATTTGAGAGTTAATGTTGGTTATAGTATTTTTTTATAGGGCTAGGAAGTTAGTGATAGAGAAAATGTAAGGAGGTTTAATGGAAAAATAAAGCAAGTTGTGGAATTATAGGGAAGGGCTATTGGGGTCAAATCCTTGTTCAATAATTGACTTAGTTATTGAAAGGAAATCACATGGAGAAGAATTGTACCCATTATTTAATAGGATGTATATATGTTTTGAATATTGCAAGAAAGGTTTCTTAGCTTAATGTAAAAGTTTTATAGGGCTAGATGGTTTATTTCTTAAAGGGAATGTAAAAGTTGAGTTATTGGCAACAGTTGGAAGAGATGGCAATAATCGGATGTTTCCTGAGGTATATGCTATAGTTTAAAATGAAACAATACAACATTGGAATTGACTTTTAGGATTATTGAAGAAAGACTTAAATTAAAAAGATGGAGGTAGATGAGCAATGATTTCTGATCAACAAAAGGTATACTATGAACTTTCATATACTTTTATGGATATACTTACTCTTAACACTAATTTACTAAACTTTTTCAATGTATTTTTACTAGGGTCTTGCAGAGGCACTCGATAGGCAACTTCCAAGAACTGAAGTGAGGTTTTATGCAAGACACATTTTTGCTAATTGGAGAAAGATAAATCATAAGGGACTCAAATTGGAGAGACTATTTTAGCAATATTGCAAGTCATCCAATAAACCTGACCTACTTTTTAATTTGAAGGAATTAGATGAGGAGTCAAAAAATGCTTATAATGATCTATTAAGAATTCAAAAGGAAAAATGGGGAAGAGCATTTTTCAACACTTCATTCAAATGTAATATTATGAATAACAATCTTTGTCAAGCATTTAATGGAAGTATAGTTGAAACCTAGAGTAAAAACATTATCACCATGCTTGAGGAAATTATAGTGGTCATGTTGAAATGATTGGTCAAGAATATGACATGGCAACTAAATATAAAGATGACATTAGTCTAAGAATAAATAACAAATTAAGAAGTAATAAGAAATTTATCATTAATTGTGAACTTGAGAGTAATGGTGCTGGTAGGTTTGAAGTGATACATAAAAGAGTTAAGTATGTTGTCAACTTGAGGAATAAGACGCCTAGTTATAAAAGCTAGGATTTCTCAAGTATCCCTTGTCCACATCCAATATTTCCATTGTTAACAATAATGAGGAGCCAGAAAAAGATGTATGTTATTTATTTATGATGGGGAAATACCTATATGCATATCAATATATGATAGAATTAGTTCAAGGAGATAAATTTTGGCTTAGAACTGAACATGAACCACCATTTCCACTTCCATTTCAAAAAATACTCAACAGGCCAAAAAGGAATAGGAAAAAAGAGGATTGGGAGAGTACTACCAATGGTAATAAGATGTTAAGGAGAGGCATGAAAATGACCTCTTAACAAAGCTTCCAGTATGGACACAATAAAAAAATGTCCAATGAAAGATGTGTTGTAACCAGTTTCAATAGATACATATATAAGTTAACACAATATTTATTATTATTTTAATTCATCTTTAAACATTATTTGTTTTTATTTGTTCCAATGCAGTCTATAAGCGATGTCCAAGCAAAATGCTATAATATTAATCCTTTAGTTTAACCACCCATTTTAAAGCTAAATAAAAGAAAGAGACTAGTCCATGAATATGGTACATTATGGGGTGAAGACCCTTAATCAGTAGTAATAAGACAAGTTACAACTCGTCAAAACTAACAAACATTTAGTTATATCTCTTAATTAAATTTAACAATTAGGTTATCCTTTGATAATGTTTTGTCATTTTTTTAGGATGAAACAAATGCGAGGAAGAGGAAGACAAGATCAAAATCTTTAGGAAGTTCTATATAGAGATAAATTTTACCAATATGCCTTATCCTACAAGACCTATATAGAAACATGATTTTGTAAAAGGAAATACTTTTGGATTATACAATGCCTATGTGCCTTATCCCATTAGATGGGTGATAAGATGTTATTTAGTTATGTTAATTGAAATGATCTCTTTTGTTTTGACTATATTTTGGTGTTTACATACAAGTTAAGATTGCATTTAATTGGAGCATTATTGATCTAAATCATGAATTTGGAAAAAGTGGAAATATTATTGTAGTGGATAACGCGTGATCATGACTAATGCTATATGCACTTCAAGAGTTAGAATTCAATTAGGAAACTTATTTCCATTTGTATTATGTAGAGATTTGAATTTGTGTTATATAGGAATCTTTGCAAGATAAAATTAAACTAGGTTTTTAGTTGGAAAAGAAGAAAAAAATATGTCTACCACCTTCTCCATCGTTCTTTTTTTCGCTTCTTAGTAGTTTTCTATTGGGCCCGAAACCCAACCGCTTAAACTAAACCATAACACGAACAAAGCGAAACGAAAGGCGGACAAAGCGGATCACAAAACAAAAGGAATCGGAAGCGCGTGCAGAACTAAAATAAAATCGAATTCGTAATGAGCCATAGAAAATTGAAATTAAACTAGGTTTTGAGTTGGAAAAGAAGAAAAAAATATGTCTACCACCTTCTACATCGTTCTTTTTTTTGTTTCTTAGTAGTTTTCTATTGGGCCCGAAACCCAACCGCTTAAACTAAACCATAACACAAACAAAGAGAAACGAAAGGCAGACAAAGCGGATCACAAAATGAAAGGAATCGGAAGAGCGTGCGGAACTAAAAGAAAATCGAATTCGTAATCAGCCATAGAAGATCGAAAGGCTCGGAAATCATAAAGCGGAAACAAATCCAAAGCGGAATCGAAAGGAACGGATTTACAAAACCTCGGACGAAATCAAAAGCGAAAGGCAAAGAGCGTACAATCAAACTTAAGGTCAGATTAACTTTGAAATTCTGACATCCACATCCGAGAACGCAAAATTTTTAACCAAAACAAATGTGTCGCGTTGGAAAACTCTAAGACCACTTGATCTAAACCAATCCAATTCGGTATAAATTTTTTTTTCATCATCAAAACAATTCAATTTCCCACATGGAAATTCATCCACATCCAAAAAATCAATTCCCAAGATTCTTCTCATACAATCATATCCCATCATTTTAAACTCTTACTTTTCATTTGCTATAAAAACTCACACATGTCAATATGTCATCAA
>JANITW010000008.1:33767424-33805536 GCA_027564335.1 Erythroxylum williamsii
TCATGTCCTTATAAGTCATTTTACACTTAAACAGCTAATACTAAACAGCTAATTTTACCAAACATCTTTAACAAACAGCTAATGCAATCCGCTGGTCAAACCAGCTGATATAATCAGCTATCAGCTAACAGCTGATAGAATCAGCTATCAGCTATCAGCTATCAGCTGAATGCCAAACAGGGCCATAGACAAAGTGTGTTGAATTGCGTTACAAATTTTTTTATGTTATTTGTTATTTTGTTATTTATTGTTATTTTGTTTTTGTTTGTATTAGATACAAACACAGTAAAATTAGAAAATTTACGAAACTACTACTCCCTATGATTTATCACACTCATTACCCCAAGCTTTAATTAGTGTCAAATTGGATAAAGTATGTGCCTCAGATGTTATGAAAAACATGGAAAGATTGCAACACTATTTGAGAAAACAAATACTTGCTTAATCCAAGGTTTTTTAAAAGGAAAAACTTTCTATTGAAAAGCTGAATTTTTTGAAACAGTAAGCAAGATCCTTCCGTTGTAAGTTATGGGAAATTAACTCAGAATCTAGTTCAATACTGGGAAAGCATCAGGGACTTCCAGAAGGACAAAAATGAAAACCCAGCACTATCGAGCAATCAAGTGAGATTCATGTTTGTACCAAATGATCTGGCTTCAAAACTTGCAGCGCACGCGGTAACCTTGCTAGACTAATATCTCAACTTTTTGAGTCTTATGGTCGGGCCATTAAAAGTTCGCGCTCAAGTCTAGGCTTGGCCGAGTTTAATTTTTTTAAGCAAAACAACAACATTTTGCTTAGAAGAATTAAGTCTCGGACAAACTTAGACTTGGGTAATTCAGACTCAATTAAAAGGAATATTTGGCATATTTGAATGTTTGATCTTGTTTTGCGAAAAGGAAGTTCTCTTCCCGTGTGTCTTACCATTATAAAGAGTTGTTCAAATTAGAAGGCTTTCCCTTTCAAACCAATAATTCTACTGTCTGGGTTTGGTCACCGTACCTTTTGAAACCCACAAGATACATTGACCCAAGCTTTAGCTAAAATGATTTGATATTTATTAAACTGTGGTCCACTCTTATATTGTTTTCTTAACAATCGCATAGTAATTAGTTACATCTCCATCTTGTCCAACAGTCCCATAAGTCATCAAGTTTACCCAACAACTCAATTCTTAGATTGACAATCACACAATACCTTTTCGTAAAGTTGTCTTGACCAAAACATGGTTGAGCCTGTACATGACAATTGGGCGTTAGACACAAGTCATCTTTTCCGGTTTGGATGATTGTCGTTTCCTGCGTTTTTCTCTTTGTGCTGTCTACTCAAAGCTGGCATTCAAATATTGAAGCATGTGCAGATGACGCAATAACAACTATGGATGGAATTGGGTGGATAAAAGTATTTCTTTTTTTTTGTTAATATGTGTTAAATAACAATTATTATATTTTCAATTTTTGATGAATATATCACGTGATTTAACAAAATTATTGATTCAACATTAATTAATATTAATAAATTCAACGTGTTTCTAATTTTAATTGACCACATTTAATAAATTGCAATCTCATGACTTTGGGTTCTCGATATCTTTTCTTTTAGAGGTTGCTTGATTAACATCTATGCTCTCCCGTGTGAATACATTCAGCAGGTGCTTGTTTGGATTGTGACTTTGAGTCTCCAACGGAGATAAATGTTATGAGAACTATTATAATCAAGATTTTCTGTCTAATATTATTTTATTTTATTTTATTTTATAAAATCTGAACTATTTATTTTATGAGACTTACGTAAAGTTCACGTAAAATTTATATAAGACTCATATAAATAAATAATTAAAATTTATTAGATATAATAAATTACTATAATATTAGAAAAAAAAATCTGGACCGAAACTACCGATGTATTGAAAAGTGAAAATAGTTGTCAGATACAAACTTTCAATCATGATTAGTAAGCTGCAACAATTTCAGCCTCAACGAGGAGATACAATAAAAAGGCCCGCTTTCACCAAAATAGTCAAAAAAGTCTTTCTAAAGTTTGGGAAGGATCATTTCATTCATAGTAAAGGTCAAAAAAGCCTTGCGTTGCCGCATCCATTAGGTTTTGTCCTGACTTTGGAGCTGTCTTGTTTTGTTTTCGTGTCTGATGAAAAATTGGCTCCTCACCCATTTCTTGTGCCCCGTTCAGGCCACAAAAGTAACATGGAAATCGGCATACATGGTGGTGACTAAAATCCAAGTGCGACTCTTTCCAATAATGTTATGGGGTAGGCCTAATTTGGTTCAAACTTTTAGATTTTAGATTGTAGTCAAGGAATCAAAAATCAAAAAGAACAACTTGAATCAATCATGAAATTAGTTGAATCGGGAAAAAAATCCAATTTAAAGGCATACAAAGACCTTATTTTTTTAAGTTGTATTGATTTTTTGTCAATCAAATCTTTTGATATACTTGAATAGATGTTAAAGCAAAGTTCTTTACCATTCCAAATTCAAAACTTGTCACAATCTTAGGCCTCCAAACTGTGAGAATAAGCATTGCAATGATGCAAATTGGAGTTTATAGTAAAAGGAGATTGTAATGGAAGCAATGTTATATTGTAAAATAATGCCTACGGTCAATATTCCTGAACTAAACCTCTGCAACTATTCGTTAAAATTGTCATAAGAAAATTCCACTTTCTAATTAAATCTTGCTTATTCCATACATCAGAAAAGGTCAAACGCAACAAGTCGAAATTGGGGTGTTTTTTTTTAAAGGCTTGGAAGTCTGGCTTAATTGATGGTAGGCAAAAGGCAAGCCTCACCCAATAATCTATGCAATTGGTTGAGCATATACATGGGACCAGCAAGTGTCGCTGCACGAAACAACCCTTTTCCTGTTGTCGTTTCAATCTTGTTCCATTTTCTATATTTGGAGTTTTGCTCATTCGTTGATTCTTATCCGCTAGAGCCGGTTAACAAGATACACGTTTAAGAAGAAAAGGACTGCGCCAAGCCAACAGGCTGTTTCTCGTACGACTACAACTACAACTACTACTACGAGCCCGGAGTTCTGTCCACTAATAACTTCACGCTTTCTACATGAAACATCTAAAAGTTAAAGCTGGCTTCAGTTTCAGTGAAACGAACTTGTGATTGACCTTTTTTTTTCTTATCATGTTTCTGTCGTTTGATCCAAAGTTTGTTCACAGTGATTTCGCATCATGTAAACAGTAGTGTAACTTCTACCAGAGGCCTAGTTGGGAAACTACCCTGAACTGCACGTCCTCCTCTACTTTTGGGAACATCTTGGTTTCGGTGTTGTAGCGATGTTCGAGTGCTTCTTGTGATTTGGGATATGGTATGATGCAGGGCTTTGATTGGGGACTTTGATTCTGGGGTGTGTAAGAAGCTGGAGGGGCTTAGGTAAGGAATATATTGGTTGGAGTGGGGCTTAAGTTTACGGTTGGAGATGAACAGGAAAAGTGCTTCAGATGTGGTCACCGGGAAGGTGGTGGTGATTGCCGTGAAGGCATCAACTGAGATACGAAAAAATGCTTTAGTGTGGGCTTTGACTCATGTGATCCTGCCAGGGGACTTCATTAAATTGCTTGTGGTCGTCCCTTCACGGGCCTCAGGTAAAAGTCAGCACGTTTTATGACACCAAAATTTCATTTTCCTGTTAAAATCTGATGGGTTGATTTTAGGGAACCGTTTTACTTCCTTTTTTGTTCTTGAATTCTCTGTTGAAATCAAACTGTTTACAAGCTGGGGATACAAAATCAAGATTTTTGTTGAGTGGCCACTTTCTTTATGGAAACATGATTACTCTTGTGACCACAATTTAATGAATAGTTGTAAGATTGGGGCTTTATTCCCTGTGTGCCTAGTTTTAAATGGATATACATGTTTAAAATCCCAGAAACTCCTGCAAAATGTTTTTTTTTAACTTTTAACATGAGAAAGAGCGGAAAGTGGATGCTTGTTCAAGTATAATCTATAATTTCTGTTATGAGTTCGTTATTCTCTCACTTCTAGTGTCTTGCATTACTATCATATTGGAATGTGAAGTTTATGCTCTGTCCTTTATCGTGCAAATTTAGACCAAGATCAAGAACGTCGATGTTGAGGCTAATGTGAATATTTTATTGTTCAGTTAAAAAGACGTGGGGTTTCTCAAGATTTGCCACTGACTGCACCACTGGTCACCGGAAATCTCTGCCAGGAAACAGGTCAGATCAGAGGGATGCCATTTCTGAGATGTGTTCCCAAATGATGGCTCAGCTACGTAATATGTATGATACCGATAAGGTTGGCCCATTAATTTGTGTTAAGTATTCTTTCTTGCTCCTTACAAGCACTCTTTGTTCTCAATCTAACTTTGTCTTTTAACATTCCCAGTTTAAAATCACGGTACAACTTGTTTCTGGCAGTGGAGTGGTGGCTGCTGAAGCCAAGAGTATTCAGTCAAACTGGGTTATATTGGATAAGTAATACAAACATGTAAAACTTTGTTCTTGTTTCACGTATCATAGACATGCTTTTTTTCTAGTTTAGGGCTTGCAATTCCAATTATCAGAGGTACCAAGTCAGGAATTACGAGAATGATTTCAGAACAACTGCTATAACCCTGCTCTTTTTGCATGTTTAAGCACCTTCTAAAACAAAATTCTACTCCCCCATCCTTCTTTCTCTTGAGCTATTGCTCGTCCTATTGTTTGACAGACATCTAAAGCACGAGAAGAAAAACTGCATGGATGAGCTGGATTGCAATGTTGTGATTATAAAGCGACATGGGCCAAAAGTTCTCCGTCTTAATTTGATTGGATCACCAAGGATGGAATCTGAATTGGCTATGGCACTACGATTTAATAGAGATGCGTTTTCCAACGACTGTGAGAGTAAGTATGAAAAATTAGATACTTTGAGGGGGCCATATGTGACTCCTGCAAGCAGTCCAGAGCGTGAATCGTCACTCACTCCAACAGAAGCTGGAACCTCGTCATTGTCAAGCTCAGATCCAGGGACTTCACCATACGTTCTTTTTGGAACTCGTGGAAATCATAAGAAAGGTCGCCCATTTACAGTTGAAGAAAGTCAATTTTTGTATGCATCTGAATCTGAGATAGGTAGTGAACAGCCATCTCCTGCATTTACAAAATTATATTTCCAGCCATGGATGGATGATTTTCTGAGTTCTAGTGGTGATTTTTCCAAACATTTGAGGGAGGATTCTGAAAGAGACCATGGTACAGCTTTCTGTTCCACTTATAAGAGCATTCTAGATAATTTATTAAGACTTGATCAAGAACCTGATATTGGAGCTCTGAGCAACAAGTTTGATCTAAAATTTAGCAGAAGTGTGAGAGAAGCAATTTCCTTGTCTGCACATGCTCCTCCTGATCCCCCTCCATTATGTTCACTATGTCGACACAAGGCTCCTCTGCTTGGAAATCCCCCAAAGTGGTTTACTTACACTGAACTTGAAATTGCAACAGATGGATTTTCACAAGAAAATTTTTTGGCTGAAGGTGGATTTGGTTCAGTTTACCGAGGTGTCTTACAGGATGGCCAAGTGGTTGCTGTCAAGCAACATAAATTGGCTAGTTCTCAGGGCGATCTGGAGTTCTGCTCAGAAGTTGAGGTTTTGAGTTGTGCACAGCATCGTAATGTTGTGATGTTGATCGGATTCTGCATTGAGGACGGACGAAGATTACTGGTTTATGAATATATCTGCAATGGCTCTTTGGATTCCCATCTTTTCGGTAAAATCTGCTGAGGGATACATGCCCTAAATCACAAGTTGGTTATTTTATGATCGAGTAATGTTATTTCATTCAAAATTTAAGTTATTGTGCACATAGAACTTTGTAAATTTCGCCAATGTAATTCATCTAGAGTGCACATTCAAAAGAAGAAAATCTCTGCTATCAGGTTTATACTTTTACTTCTGGCAAAGCTCACACAAAGCCGAGTGTAAAGGCTTTGTGGCTAAGACAATGAATTTCATAGTTTGATATGTGCAGGACATGGTCGAGATCCATTGGAATGGTCTGCAAGACAAAAAATTGCTGTTGGAGCAGCTAGAGGTCTGAGATACCTTCATGAAGAGTGCAGAGTTGGTTGTATTGTCCACCGTGATATGAGGCCAAACAACATCCTTATCACGCATGATTTTGAGCCATTAGTATGCCATGCTCTTCCTTTTACTATATATGATCTCATCACAAGATGCATTTTTTTTTATTTTTATACTTGAAAATTTCCATGATCTATTTCCTGTTTTAGATTCATTTGCTGCAACAGATTTGGTAACTCACAACTGTATTATCTCACTAGGTGGGAGATTTCGGGTTGGCAAGGTGGCAGCCAGATGGAGACATTGGGGTTGACACAAGAATCATTGGAACATTTGGGTAAAAACCATTCCATTATGCTTTCTACTTACGGTCTCATCTTCAAACAAATTTACGTTGGAACTGATAAACATGAATCAAAATGTATAGGTATCTGGCTCCAGAGTATGCTCAAAGTGGCCAAGTGACAGAGAAAGCTGATATATATTCGTTTGGCATAGTATTGGTGGAGCTTGTAACAGGAAGAAAGGCTATTGACTTAAGTAGGCCCAAAGGCCAACATTGTCTGAGTGAGTGGGTATGTATCAGTTAGAGAATCATTGTTTAATATGTTCCTATATAATCCATTGTTTGAAACATTATAGCTTAAGGTTTAGAAGGCTTTTGTTTGGCTTATTTAGTATCGCTGTCCTTTTGCTTTTGTTGTCAATTATGGCACAGGCACGCCCACTGCTTAAAAGGTTCGCCATTCATGAGCTGGTTGACCCACGATTAAGTAGCTTCTATTCAGAGAAAGAGGTTTACAATATGGTGCAATGCGCTTCATTGTGCATCCAGAGGGATCCTCACTTGAGGCCACGCATTTCTCAGGTAAAGAACATAATGTTTCTATTATAAACTTTCTAACTTGTAAATGATCTCACACCCCCGTCAATTCTACTAGGCATTGAAGCGGAGGAGTAGCATTCTTAGGATGAGATTCTGCTGACTCCTCTCGCTGTGCCTCTCATTTTCATTTGTGATAAATCCTCTTCACTGTTTATTCTGGGACATGAACTGCTTAATTTTTAGCGTGGAATACCAGGCACAGCCTCAACAATTGTTCCGAGATGTAAATTAGTGGGTTGGGTAATGTAGTTCTGCCCTTTCTGCTTGATGAACAGTTGAAAGCCACTGGAACTTCATAGCCCGATACTGCTCGCCTATGCATTACCTGTACCAACCTTTCCCAAAATGTTAAGCTGTGTGATTCAGTTTCATGAAGTTAGCATCCTAGTTGGACCATTTTTCTCCAGGGAAGATGGAAAGTGCTGTCCTTTTCTTTCTGAAATTTTTACAATTCCCCACAATAACATAAATATGGATCCTAGCCTACCTCCCTCGTCAACTTAGGATTAGTTTTTGCTGCTCATACTACACTACAATATAACTTTTTTCAATAAACATGACTGTAGTTTTCTGTTGTTAAAGGTGCTGCGGATGTTGGAAGGCGACATCGTCATCAGTTCCACCAATAACATGTAAAAAGTGCTAGTGAAGAACTGGAAGAGGCAGCTACGGTTAAAAAGGCTACGCCAGAATGCAGAAAGGAAGATTTGGCAGAGTACAGATGGAAGTTTTTAGAACATGTTGCAACTGCAGAAAAAGAACCAATTGTTGAAAACAATTCTTTATGTGCCATTGTATGTTGGTTAGCTAGGGATTCAGATACGGTAGCTTCAGGTTTTGCTTTCTTAGGAGTCATGAGTCTACATAATCAGAGCCTTTTACACCTTTGTATATAAAAAAAATTGCTGGGATCACTGGAATATACAGCAGTACCTAAGAAGGATATGTTTTTTTTTTTCTAATTCCATCTTGTTTCTTTTTTCTTCACCTTTTGGAATGTGTATATATATATAGATATTCTTTGCAGACGCTAGTCAGAGTATTGCAAACATCGGGGAGAATCCAATGTTTAAGAGTTGGTAAAAACTCTATCAGTATTTAACAAAAAAATGTCATTTGTTGTTATTACATTCCGATTGTGAATTGACAAAATCTTTCAAAAATTATCATAAATGTGCATTAATCTATAAAATAGAACCTGTCACTTAGATGCAATATATACCCTCCATAGGATTCAACGATACAGTTGATGTGACACATGAAGTCCCTATTCCTTGGAATTCGCCGGTCGTCTTTGTGTCCTCTCTTGTCTCTTGACCTTCGTTTTTCTACCAGCACTGTCTCACGTATCCCTCTCTCTAATTTCATTTATTTTCTCTCCCTGCCACTTGTTTGGAAGTACCCGAGTTGGCTAAAACCAAGTTGTGTGACTTTCGTACAGATATTTCGATCGGGCAGAGTCATGAGGCTTCGTCGGTGGAAAGTACTAGCTCTATCCATCCCTGTGCAATAGTTCACCCTGATGCTATCATTGGTCAGGTGCTCTCTTCTGTTCTTTTTTACCGCCTTATTCTCGTTTCTCTTAGATTCACTTGCTTCACTCGGTGGGCTAATATAAAGAAGTGAACTTTTGATGATTTAATTTGTTGTTTCGCGTTTCCCTGTAATTATTGAGGAGATAGTTTTCAAAACAGGGTAAAAGTTTCCGTTTTTCTTTCAGGGTGTTTCGATTGGTCCGTTTTGCACTGTCGGGTCAGCTGCCAAGCTTGGAAACTGTTGTCAGTTGTACCCTGGTAGCCATGTTTTTGGGAATACAGAGTTGGGGGACCTTTGCGTTTTGATGACGTGAGTTAGTGCACTGCATCCCATTGATTTTTATATCTGATCTATCGTTTTAGGTATGTACGCTTACTATTGTTAGGCAGTGGTGCTATAGTTGGTGATGAGCTTCCTGGACGCACAGTTTTAGGGAACAATAACGTTATAGGACATCATGCCGTGATTGGTGTTAAATGTCAAGATATGAAATACAAGGTTGGTTTTTATTTTTGCTTCTTTTTATTAATTACTGATGATATGTAGAAACATGGGAAATTAGGCTTATTTTAGCGGAATGTAGTAGGTCAAATGGCATCAACATGAAATTGCTGGATTCGTAAGAAAGCAGAATGTACATTTTCCTCAGGAGTTGCTTGGTCATATACTTAAAACATACTTGTATTTTTCTCAATCATGATTGTTCAACCTGCAACATTTTGCTTGAACTGTTTGAATGCTGTTCGCAATTTTACTTGGTGGAAAAATAACTTTTCCTTTGATGTTAAGAATATCTTTCTTTCTCAACTGAACTGAAACATATTTGCTTCTTTAGAAAGTTTTTTTTGACATTGCCTTTGCTGTTATGGTTCCTTGTCTGTCATCTTAGTTGGGAGATGAATGCTTTCTTGACATTGGGGACAACAATGAGATCAGGGAACACACTTCAATTCACCGATCTTCAAAATCAACTGTTAAAACGGTATGGTTATGCATAATGGTGTCATATTTAGTCTCATTGTCCAGTTATCTGAAGTTTGGATTTGTTTGTATTCCACCTAACATCGTTCTCTCAGGTTATTGGTGGTAACAATCTGATAATGGGATCTTGTCACATTGCCCATGACTGCAAGATTGGCAACAACAACATATTTGCCAATAATACTCTACTAGCTGGTCATGTTGTTGTCGAAGTAAGCACCTATTGTGTTGCATAATTGTTGGGGTTTTATGGGTTGATGATATTAATCTCTAGTTCTCTCCTGAATAACGATCTGGTTAGAAGTTGATTCAAGAGCTACCAGTGCAGGACTATACTCACACTGCTGGTGCTATTGTGGTTCATCAATTTTGCCATGTTGGTTCCTTCTCTTTCATTGGTGGAGGATCTGTGGTACCATCTTTTCGTTCTTTTACAGCTCCAAGTTATGACTTTTTGTAATTTGATGTTATTTTATAAGCAATCCATTTAGGATCTTAGTGTCTGAGATGGGCGTGACATTAGACATGTCTGATCATTGATGATGATGAATCCTGGCTTATCAATGCTGCTAATATATGCTAGAACACGTCCTTGTTAGTTACTGTTTTGATATGAGAACCATCAAAGGGGGAAATGACTTCAATTACATTTGCACATGCCTGAAGGTTTCACAAGATGTTCCAAGGTACATGATGGTAGCAGGAGAAAGAGCTGAGCTTCGTGGTCTGAATTTAGAGGGTCTTCGCCGCCATGGGTTCTCAACAGTAGAGGTTGGTGTCAAAAGAAACCTTATGTGCTGACAATATCATGAATAAAATCAACCAATAGTTTCTGATTATGTTTTGAAAAGAACATATTTACAGAAAACTTTTAACTTTTAAAAGCTGTATTCAAAAGCTTCTGGTTGTGAGTGTAAGTCTTTATATTTGGGCTTAGTAGCTCCTTTTTGAACTCTTATTCCATATTTGGGGTTTTGGCGAACTGCAGTTTGTTGTTGGCAAAGGTCAAGCTTTGTCTGATGGAAGTGTATGTTATGGTGGAATCTGATTTTATAGAACATCTTCTGGATAGCTGAAATATATATTCTCAAGGTTCAGAACAAAAAAAGAAGGGACTTAAAAGCATCCTCTTTAAATTTACTCAAGTTTCAAAGTAATGCAATCATATAATTTCTTATTGTAGTACCCATTGTCTTCTCGCTCATTTCTTTGAAACTGAGTATATATTCCTTTTGCTTGTATTTTCTCGGTATTTTTTACGTTCAACATTTTAAAACAAATTTTGAAGTCATTTCAACATTTTAAAACAAATCTTGAAGCCATTATTTTAAGATCATCGTTACAGTTGACAATCTTCCATTTACAAATTTCAGAGCCAAGTTGGGGAATTGTTAAGCAAGTCATGTCTAAATGAGATTTAGAAATACAATAGGTGCTTTTGATAGGTAATGCTGATAGGGACTAGGAAGTCTTGATGTGGAGGTTCACAGAGAATGGTTGTTATTTAAGATTCAAGCACAACTAAGGTGTATGATAGAACTCTAGCTTTATATACTAGAGATAGTTTATATTATTGAATATAATAAAGGTTCTCTACTGCTATTACAGAGGGGATTCTACTGAACACCTCTTCTTCCAGAGCTGTAATGCTCCTCAGAAAGAGCACCCTCTCTATCTACAGTATCACTCTTCTCACTCCTTTTTTCCCGAATGCCTCCTCTCTGTCCTCTCTGTGCCTCAAAACTACTCATCCGTACGTTCTGTTACAATCCCACCCTTGTGCCAACTCAGCCCCTCGCTAACTAACTCTAACTAATTAACTCATTCCTCTCAGCCCCCTCTTTCTTTCTCATCGAGTATACTCTCCATATCCTAGGCTTATTCATGTTTCTGTTATTCTCTACCCTTCTTGAAATACCCTTGACATTGGTGCTAACAGTGTGTAAGTTATTTGTGCTTTATTTTTTTGAAGATGTCAGGAATTTTATCTCTAGTTGGACGTTGATATAATCTTGTGCTATTCAAGAAATAACATGGGTGCTGTTTGGTGAATTTGATTGGGATATATTGATCCCTACTCATAGTTTTCCTGGGCTTTGGTTGAGCAGTTGAACTGATTTCTTTGGTATAGATAAGGTAATGCTAGTAGGTAGTATAATGAAGATGGACAGATAAAGAAGGGTAAAGTATTGTGATTGTGAAAATAGGATCCACAATTAGAGAATCTGATACTTGCTCCTTACATGTTCTTTGATCAAGTCACAGGTTATTTTCTGAATGGAATTTTTTTTATTACATAAGGATTTTGATGATCAATATTATTTTGTCTTTAGTCACAAATATTATGAGATAATTGATAACCTTAGGCTTAGGCAGACATTTTTGTTCTACAATCTTTTTTTTTTTCTATGTCGTGTTTGAATGGACTGTATGCGTTATTGCCAAGGATCTAGATCAAGAGCCTGAGGCAGGCTTACAGGAAGATATTCATGCCTGCTGACACTGATTCCGCGGGTTTTGAAGAACGTCTTGCTGAAGTGGTATCACACAGCTTCCTCCTTCCCTCTATCTCCTTCTCTCTCTTGCACATCTATTGAGACAAGTTAAAGCAAAATAAATTTCACAGGAGGGGAATGAAGAGTTGAACAAGGTTGAGGCTGTACAATCAATGTTGCATTCCCTCCGAAATTCGTTTGCGGAAATGCGCCGTGGCATATGTAAATTTAGGCATTGGAGCGGTTCTTGAAGGTATTCCGTTGTGAGTTCCTGTTCCTCTCCCTTTGGCAGAAGTTCTTTTATCTCGCTATGTGGTTTGTTTCATATTTGCTGCATTCGTTATCCACAAGTTAAATGGTTTGCGTCAGTTTGGAAATAAAAATATAAGCATCTAGAAATGTTTATTTTGTCTCGCAAATTTTGTTTTGTTTGTGTAAGGGTTGGGCATATTTTTTTCAGGTTACCAAGAGAAGCTGAAGGTGACTGAACTTTGGTATGAAACAATTCCAAATGGCTAGGACAATCTGCAAATGGAAACTTGTACTGAAGTCGATGGAGAAATTATGCAGAATGTGCAGCAGACCATGAATGTTATAAATATTTGAAGCAATTCATTATACCAGCATTTCCATAAATTATGTACACTTCATTCAGAATGGGATTGTGTTAATTATAGGAATTTGGTGGAGGAGTTGATTTAGTACTAGCTTTTCTTATACAAAAGAGCTTAAAGTATAAGAAGAAATAAGAGAGGAAAAATTAAACCGCAAGTCTTAATCCGGTGGAATAAGGTTTGAAAATTGAGCAGATACCAAAGATAAAGAGCTCAAATTTATAGCATGTTTGTCTCTATTTTTATTTTTGTTCTTTGTTTTTGTTTTCAAATTCAGTAAATCTAGTTGTTTGAGTTTTTGATTTCTATTTTTGATTTTAATTTTTACCAGTTTTCAAAATTTATGAAAATTATTAGAAGTAATTTTTTGTTTTTTCTATTTTTATAATCTGATTTATTATTAACTAAATACATATTATTTAATATAAATTATCATTAGTGATAAAAATATGACTATATTGACATTAACAATTATATAACTTTTTGTTTTTATTTGCCAGAAACTAAAATAGAAAACGAACAATTGAAAATTTAAAGTGGAGTTAAACTGTTTCTTAAATTATGTAAGAATTTTTTATTAGATAAAAATAGTATTAAGTTAATTATATTATTCTATTTTAGATATGTAATCTTAGTTATTTAAAATTTATAAAAATTTTATTAGAAGAAGATTTAAGTTCGTTAACAATCCTTTCTTATTTTAGTTTTACAAATTTCTCCATAAATATGTATATAATCAGCCTGTCAATGATAAGTAAATTAAAATTTTTATACAAACTTGAATTGTCCTGTATGGTTTCTTTTTAAGTTTTTTACTTTCTATTGTTTGTGTTCTTCACTAAATTTTACTCATTTAAAACCTAAATCTTATCCATATTAAATCTAAATTTTAGTTCATATTAAACCTTCAAAATTTAAGCCTAAATTTTATAAATTAAATCCTAAAAAACTCAGCTATATCAAAATCTTTTTTTTTTAGAGGATATGCAGACCACCATGGTAGAGAAGTTCAAAGAAATCGCTCCTTATCTGTACTTGAAAAGAATTTGAAGGAAGAATTGCTTGGGACTCTACTGGAAATCGACTTGCTACCTTTGCCATTTTTCGGTTTCCGACCACGTTGTGCTCAATGGCCTCACCCATTGCCGCAGCTGGTACTGAACCCACGGCCAAAAAGGTCCAGATCAATCATCGATTTGGCCTCATTCAACTCAAATCCAAAGTTAAATCTTACTACAACAAGATTACAAGAAGCCAACTTACCTGGAAATCGCTTCGAATCGTCAGAAATCACAAGAATCGCGAAACTCTCTCTTCTCCTCTCTTCTTCTCCACCGTCGGCGCCTCTCTTTTCTTTTCTCCTTCTTTTCTTTCTTCTCTTTTCTTTCTCTCTTCTAAGTCTCTAAACCTAAAGGAGGGACAAAGACTATAATACCCCTCTTTACAAAGCTCTTACCTATCCAACCCAAGTTATTTTCCCAAAATACCCTCATAACTTTTTACCCTTTTTAATCCTCATTTAACCACACTTAAACCTTAATTATCCATAATACTCCCAATTAACTCAAATTAAAGCATAACCACCTAATTACCACAATTCATGCTTAATAATATCATAAAAAAATTTAGGGTCTAACAGAATAAGCCCGATCCACAAGATATTCGAGGGCATATTTATTAGAATGACATGTTAGAACAATCACGTTCACTTAAGATGGCATTATATAGAACACAAGTATTCAAAAGATCATTTTTCCCAATTCATTCACAAACATAAACATTTGTGTTATTATACTGATATTTCATGTATATATGTAATGCACAATATGTGAGAGTTCACAACTCTATACAAAAAGTACAATATGAAACGGGATGTTGACCCAAAACTAGACTCTTCAGAATTAGCTGACCAGACATTTGAGCCATTTTTGTTTTCAAAAATTGACAATACTAGACTGCTACTAGATTGCCTTAGAAGCTAGGTCCCCTCAGTACATGAAAATCAATGTTGCAATTTTGATGAGTTTGTGAACTCAGTGAGTGAACCATCATCGATGTGCTTACTCAAGTTAGAACACAAACATTATAAGTATATAACCAAATTCACAAATATATCAAATTGTTCATAATCAAATCTCATATCTCACATCATTCAGTTTTGTGTACCAAATCACAATATACATCATATTTTAACAAGCACATTATAAATACAAACATTTCATATAGTCATTTAAGAAAAAATCCAATCATTCAACTCGATCATTCATATCATCAACTTGTATATACATATATGTGACTCCACTTTCATTTTTATTTTATTATGACCGAGTGCCTATTTAACTGTGTCGTACCCATTGTAAATACCAGGCTTATTTCATAACTTTCTTATACCTGCTGTGGATACTAGGCTCATTTCATAACTGTCTTATACCTGCTGTGGATACCGAGCTCCTTTCATAACCCGTACCTATTGTTGATACCGAGCTCATTAATAACTGAGCCTGTGGCTTTTGTGCACATTTCCTGAGCTTTAAGATCTTTTTCACGTTGGTCACTCTGGTCATAACTCCTTTATCTGATCATACATAACAAAGTAATTAAATGCAACAAATTACATATTATGCTATCAGTACCTTTTATTCAAACTGCACAGTCATTTATCATATTCATTGGATCTAAGTTCGACATTCAACACTTAGTTAAGTACTCATTTCACTTTGCATATACAAATTTGAAACACTTCTAATACAATCCCAAATATCAAACTCCTCGGACCATCAATGTCTGGAATTATGAATATCACAATCATATCCATAACAATTCAATATCTGAAAGTTAATAAAAAAAATCAAACATAGTGAGAAAACATCTAGGTTAACTCACATAATTCAAACAGAAGCATATACATAATTGAGATTACACATCTAGGTCAATTCACAGTATGCTCTAGAATAGCTATTGCCTTGACGACTCGACAATGTTAGGATGCTAACGATCAATTTATGCCTCTATATCATGTAATACACACATATTTACACATTACTAACTTGTATAATTGAATGAGTACTCAATCATACACATGTATATATGATATGTCCAATGCGTGCTCAATTGACTTTCTCGGGTATGTATCCTTAATCACAAGTCTTGATCATACATTTATTATAGTTTATATACCTTTTTTAGCATTATATATTCACATAGATTTCCCAATTCTTATTCAATCATACCTAATTCATTGTTTATATCCTTTGGATCACAATTGTATAAATAAGAACATCCCTATTACATTAACGAATCATACTTCCCAGATTCATATACATTGATATCAAATAATTCATTCCTTAATTTATAACCTCAATTAACAACTTAAACTTATCAAACACTTAATCACTTAATCAAGCAACTTTTTAGGTTCATTTCAAGCCCCAGTCACGTCCTAATGCACCAACTTAAAACAACTTATCCTTATTGATTTAACCATCACACAAAACACATTTTTTTCACTTTAAAGCATTGTCATGATCATGGGAAGGAACTAATACAATTCCCATGATCATGGGATAGGTGAATCGAAAGTTCACCTTCATTTTCCTTCAGCTTTTCTTCTAAATTTTAACACCTCCATGATAGACCATCAATTATACGTCATTTATAAGATACTTCAATTCCTCATCAATTCATCCCTAATTCCAATTCAAAATCATTCAATTGGTAACTCATAAACAATTTATCTTTTATACACCAAAAACCAAACAGAAGCTTTTATTCACTTTTATACATGTAACCCTAACTCTTTCCCATTTCAAGAACACTGCACTAGTACCTTTCTTTAACATAAATTCACCTTCAACATACTTCAATTCTCAATCTAATTCATCCTTAAAACAACCTGTAACCTAGGGTTTCCATGTGTTGAAAACAAAACCAATTCATCCATTAAATTCCAAGCACCTTTCATCATCAACCCTATATGCAATTCATCTCAATTCATCCCTAATTAATTATCATGAATGTTATGCTCATATATGTCTCAATAGGGCAATCAATCACTTTCTTGTTCAACTCAAAGTCCCCTTAATTAACAAGCTAACTAAGCCTTCCAAGCATTCAAGTATACATCAAGAATAAGATGGAAATAAAAGGGTTTCAATTACAAGATGAAGGTTGCAGAATTTTAGCAAAATTCAAGGTTATGGAGATTGTGTGGGTGTGTTGATAGTGAGGAGGAAGAAGAAGAGAACAAGTGACCAAAAACATGAAGAAGATGATCTTTCAAATGTTGGAATCGTGGGTACAAGTGTGTGGTGAGGGGTGAGACACATAGTGTGACACTTGTCAAGTGGAAAGCTATATCATGTGTCTTCTTCTCATGCTTCTAATTGTCACCTAATGTTTGGTCAATTTTTCACTTAGTTTCCTAGGCCACTTGTCACTCATGTGTTTAAGCCATTTGTCATCCAATTAGCTAAGCCATTTGTCACTTATTCCCAATGCCACATGTCACCATTTAATAGGTCTAATCAACATAAATTCCTATATATTAATTTATCTTGACCTTTGACATTTTTCCTAGACTAGATGCACACATCATTCCATCAATCACTCAATTGCATCATCAAATTTCCAAATTAGTAATTATAATTCATCAAAACAAAATTCAAGGCATAAACAACACACAAATAAATCATAATCAGTTAAAACCTTTCATACCCTAGAATATGTCAATTGAGTGGATATACTATCTTTACAATGTCTCTAGATCATAATTCATATGTGTATGCAAATATTATACATGCAAATGAAATGCACTTCATATCTCATATGTTATGACTCAATCTAACAGTTAAATCCTTAAGTGTAGAAAGAACCTATTACAAAACAGGTGCATAATCATAAGTTAATAATGGCAGAGATGAGGATGCTCCGTTGGATGAGCAACTTTACTATAAGAGATAATGTTAGGAATATAATGGTAAGACAAATTAAAAGTTAATAATATTAATACAAATTAAAAGGAGACACCCTTAAGCTCTAATGAGAAAATGCGAAAACATTGTACTTAGAGATTGCAAGAGAAAAAAAAGGAAGGCCTAAGAAGAACTTGGGAGAGTTGATAAAGAATGATATGTCTAGTGGAACTTATCAAGGACATGACCTTCAATGGAAAATTTTGGTGTTCTATGATAAGGGTAAAAGATCTTATATAAAGAGGTCATTCTCTTTCTCATAGGTCTTTTAAATATTCTCCTTTGAGCCTTATGCCTTCCATTTAGCCTAAACATATAATATGTAGTACATCCTTCTTAGTTATTACGCCTAAACATTTCCTTATTTAGCCAAAATATTCTCTTATAATGGTTTGTTTGATTTATTTATTTACTTGCCTTCTTCCTTATTTGTGTATTTATTCACTCTTTTAATCTTTTCATTTTTATTTTAACCTTGTTTTATATTTATTGTACTATTTATTTTATTACATATTTTTATATTTTATATTTTATTATCATTTATGTCTATTTTTATTTATTTTAAATTATTATTACTTTATTCTTTTAATATGTATATATTATTTATTATTTATTATTTTTATATGGGTTTATCAGAAACAATATTTCTACCGATTAGGAGTAAGACTGCATACTTCTAGATCTTTCAAGACTCCATGTATCAGCTAGACTTTCCCTGATTTGTTGTTATATTCTTAAACAAAACATACATAAAGAAAGTTATATTAAATAAAATATATAATTTTAGTAATAATTCTATATTATATAAATAATTATATGAATTTTAAAAATGTAAAATATTTATGAAATTAAAAAAACTATATAGCACCTTTCGAGACTAAGTCATGAAACAAAAGTTTATAACCTTATTATTTCAGATAAAAAAGTTTGGTGGCTGTTAAGTCGGCATTAATGAGCCATCATTATTATAAATAATAGAAATATTATTGTTAATTAAAACAAATTCTTTATTTAATATTGATGGTTATTGGTATAATTGATTCGAATTTTATTAGGCCACTTTCCAAACAATACTAGTCAATATTTACAAACTACTAAAATTAAGAAAAATAAAACGTTTAAGTATACAACCTGATTTTCTCTAGTCTTAGTTTTACGAAAGATGCTCATAATTTATGCAGATGAAGAGAATGAGACATAAGAATGTTGTATTGTTTAGTTGGCATACCAGAGATCTGAAGAAAGATACAAGCTATATTAAATATTGCAGTAGAATAACAGGAGCAAATCTCCCTCTTTATGCAAACGTAATAAGAAGAAAAATTATAGCAAAGAGAAAATAATGAATTTATAAAGGGTATATATGAATAAAAACTTCCACTAAAAATAATGGAAAATATAACACTGTTCACACTAATCCTATGTGTGACACACTCCTCACAAAATTGAACACAATTTTGTGACTAACCCTCTCAAAATATTCCTCACAATTTTTATACCGAAAATTGTGGCTTAACGCACTCCAAAAATATATTGCAGCAAACATATATATAGAGAGAAAATTGCCACCTCACCATACATGCCACCTCAATTCATGGTCCTCCAGGAATTCCTTAACAAGCAAGAATTCATGTGGCCAAGTTTGACCATGAGGTGGCCATGAAAGATACGTGGCCTTTGTTATGGCCATGTATTTACAAGCAAAATTTGTATTCTTTTTAATATTACTTAATTCCCATTTGAGCGGGAATCTCAACAATTCTCCCCCTCACGCTCATATGGGAGGTCTTGTAATCCCCGCAGTTGATCGACAAAATTCAAACTTTTCTCTTGGAATAACTTTGGTAAGCATATCTGATACATTATCTTCAGTATGAATTTTCTCAAGTTGTAACAAACTTTGTTCAAGTGCATCTCAAATCCAATGATACCTTTTATCAATATGTTTGGATTGCAAATGAAAAGAAGAGTTCTTGACAAGATGAAGAGCACTCTGACTATCACAGAATAACTCATATTTATCTTGATGAAAATCAAGTTCCCAGAGAAAATCCTTCATCCATAACATTTCTTTACAAGCTTCCGTTGTAGCAATAAACTCGGCTTCTGTAGTAGACAATGCATCACACTTTTGTAGCTTTGACTTCCAGGACATTGTTCCCCCTGAAAAAGTAATCGAATAACTCGAGGTAGACTTTAGAGAATCTTTATCACCAGCCATGTCAACATCCGTGTATCCAGCTAATATAGGCTTGGTAGTTCTGAAATATAAACAAAGTTTAGAAGTACCCTGAAGATATCTGAAAATTTGCTTTAATGTAGCTCAATGTTCCTTTCCTGGATTGGAAAGAAAACTACTAACAACACCAACTGCATGAGCAATGTCTGGTCGCGTACATACCACGACATACATTAAACTCCCAATAGCTGAAGCATATAGAACTCGTTCCATAGCTATCTTCTCTTTATTAGTAGAAGGACATTGATCTTTACTAAACTTAAAGTAATTAGCAAGAGGAGAACTAACCGCTTTAGCTTTATCCATGTTGAATCTTTGAAGTATCTTTTCAATATACTTCTCTTGCGTCAACCACGTCTTAGCAATTTTGTCGCGGACAATCTTCATGCCAAGTATCTGCTTTGCTAGACCTAAATCTTTCATAGAGAAAGATTTATTCAATTGCTTCTTTAAGTCATCAATTCGAGAAACATTCCTGCCAACAATCAACATGTCATCTATATAAAATGGGAGAATGATAAAATCATCATCAGAGAATTTTTGGTAGAACATGCAGTGATCAGAAGTTGTCTTCTTATAGTTTTGCTTCCCCATAACTGATTCAAACTTCTTATACCACTATCTTGGTGCCTATTTCAAGCCATACAGACTTTTCTTTAGTATACAAACATAGTCTCTTTTCCTTTGATCTTGAAACCCTTTGGCTGCTTCATGTAAATTTTTTCCTTTAAATCACCATGAAGAAAGGTCGTTTTTACATATATCTGTTCTATTTCAAGATTAAGGCTTGCCGTTATACCCAGTATTGTCCGGATGGATATCATCTTCACCACTAGTGAGAAAATTTCATCAAAATCAACTCCTTTCTGTTGGTTGAAACCTTTAACCACCAACCTTGCTTTGTACCGAGGATGTGGGTTATGTTCCTCATGTTTGATCGATATACCCACTTATTTTTCAAAGCTCTTTTGCCTTTAGATAGCTTAACTACTTCAAAGGTCATATTTTAATGCAAGGATTTTATTTCATCTTGCATGGCTTCTATCCATTTTCCTTTGTGTTCATCTCCTATGGTTTCTTCAAAATTTTCTAGTTCTCCTCCGTCAGTCAATAAGACATAATCATTTGTGGAGTATCTTATAGAGGGTTGTCGTACTCTAGAAGATCTCCTTACTGGGGTAGAAGAAACCACTGGTATTGGAAGTTGATTCTGCTCATCATTATCTGACTCTATCTGATTTGGAGGATCATTTTCATCTGTATCCTACTGATCATTTCGAGCCTCATGTCTAACTTGTCTAGGTATCATTATTGGAGGAACTACATCAAAATCAGTTGAATCATCATCAAATTTCGAGACCTTATCAATGTCTTCAATGGTCTCATTTTCAACAAATATAACATCTCGGCTCCTAATCAACTTCTTATGAACTGCTGATATCCAAGATTATCTTTACCATATCCAATGAACACACATTATCGTGTCTTGACATCTAAGATTGTCTTTACAATCAAAGACTCGCAAATGATCATAGGAAATATTCTTCCCTGTCCAAACTTTTTCAGGAACATCTAGTTGTAAAGCGACATAGGGGGATCGATTAAGTACATGTACAACTATATTCAATGCCTCCCCCTAGAAAGACTTTGGCAGCTTTGCATGTGAAGGCAAGCATCTGACTCTTTCCATCAATGTTCGATTCATCCTTTTAGCGACTCCATTCAACTGTGGTGTCTTTGGAGGTGTAGTTTGATGTCGAATTCTTTGACTTTTGCAATAACCATCAAAAGGTCCGGTATACTTTCCACCATTATCTTTTGAATAGCCTCTAACTTCTTCCCAGTTTGTCTTTCAACTGAGACTTGAAATTGTTTGAATACATCAAGTACTTGATCTTTCATCTTCAAAGGATAAGCCCAAATTTTTCTGGAATGGTCATCCACAAACGTTATGAAATATGAAATTCATGGGATTGCACACATCTGAATGCACCAATTCCAATGGACTCTGCTTTCTGGAAGGTGAGGAATCCTTCAAGGAAACTCTATGTTGTTTCCCAGCCAAACAATGAGGACATTTTCTTAAATGCACATTTTCTACTATAGACAAGATTTTCTTCTTTGCGAGTGTGGACATGTCTTTCTCACTCATATGACCAAGCCTTTTATGCCATAAATCAACTATATTTTCATCCTCTATTGCTTTTATCATGCTTTTAGAGAGCTTAGCCTGCGTGAAATACAGTATTGAATGTTTATTTCCTCTAGCCACTACTAGAGATCCTTTGGTGAGTTTCCATTGGCGATTGTCAATGGTATTACAAAACGTTTCATCATCGAGCTTGCCTATGGAGATCAAATTCAATTAAAGATCTGGAATATGTCTGACATCTTTTAAAACCAAATTGGTTCCAATAGATGTCTCCAAAGAAACATCTCCAACTCCTATTACCTTAGTCATGCCATTGTTGATCGTCCTGACAACACCATAATCTCCTGGTATGTAAGATGTAAAGAACTTCTTATGAGAGGTAGCATGAATAGAGGCTCCACTGTCAATAACCAAGCTAGTCTCTTGTTGAGCAAAATTGACAATATTATTTTCCAAAAAAAGGAAAATTGTATCTGTAACCACAACAACTTTATCATCATCACTACTATTGTCTTTTCTCCCATCTTTCTCTTGATTCTTTTCCTTTTTGAGCTTTCGGCAGGACTTTTTGATGTGCCTTTTCTTGTGACAATAATGTCACTTTATGTTGGCAAATTTGTTGGGTCTTCCTCTACTCTTTTCTCGACTTTTTGGACCTCTACTCTGACTCCTTCCCCTGGTGGTTATAGCTAAAACATCTGACTAAGAAGAATAAGAAGAAAAAGTCCCTTGTGATCTTCGCCTTATCTCCTCATTCAAGATCCCACTTTTAACTGTTTCCATCGTTACAACATCATGTGGAACAGAGTTGGTCAAAGAAATCTTCAAAGTCTTCCAGGATTCTGAAAGTGATGCAAGTACTAAAAGAGCAAGTACTTCATCGTCGAATTTAACTCCCATGCTAGCAAGTTGATCCACGATCCCTTAAAATTCATTCAAGTGATTTGTGAAGGAATTTCCTTCCTGATATTTCAATTGTATCAACTTTGTCAGATGAAATAATTTATTATTACCGATTTTGGAAGCATACAGCTGCTCCAGTTTATCCCATAGCGCTTTGACATGAGTTTCGTTGCAGATGTGATTGTAGACGTTGTCTTCAACAAATTGCCGAATAAAACCGCATACTTGTTTATGCTCAAACTCCCACTCTTCATTAAATTTATTTTATGGCTTTTGAGTGTTGAATACTGGTAAATGCAACTCCATCACAAATAGGTCTTTCATTTTATTCCTCCATATATGGTAGTTGGTGCCGTGAGGTTGATCATCCTTTGTATTTTCCCCTCCATTGTTTTGCACAGCTAACTTGTTAAAAACTTGGCTCTAATACTACTTGAAGGGAGATACAAGCGGTATTAAATATCGTAGCAAAATAATATGAGCAAATCTCCCTCTCTGTACAAACATAATAGGAAGAAAAATCATAGCAAAGAGAAAATAATGAATTTATAAAGAGTATACACGAATAAAAACTTCCACTAAAAATAATGGGTAATAAATCACTGTTCGCACTAATCCTATGTGTGACACACTCCTCACAATTTTGTGGCTAACCCTCTCAAGATATTCCTCACAATTTACCGAAAATTGTGGCTTAACAGACTCCCAAAATATATTGCAGCAAACATATATATATAGAGAGAGAAAATTGCCGCCTCACCATACATGCCGTCTCAATTCATGATTCTCCATGAATTCCTTAACAAGCAAGAATTAAGAATTCATGTGGCCAAGTTTGACCATGAGGTGGCTATGAAAGATTCGTGGCCTTTGTTATGGCCGTGTATCTTTACAACTTACAAGCAAAAGTTGTATTCCTTTTAATATTACTTAATTCCCATTTAACCGTGTTACTGTTGGCCAGAAGGCAGCATCATGCTTTTAAATACCTCATTGGTCAAGTCGAACAAGACCATTCTTCTCAGACCATCCATTTCTGGATTCAATTTCCCAAAGACCGATATACTGAAAATGACATCATGTACGCACAGCAAAAAGATTAATGCTCCTCCAAGCTTTCTTGTTCAGCTCATAGATTCCTCTATACATATATGGGTTCGTGTAGGCCAGACCCTCCGGAGACCACGATTCCTGCGTCAACACATGCTTTCTTGTTGAAGGGTTCCAAATAACATTTTGTTGTTGTGCACGTAGAAGCTAGACGGAAACTTCCAATCACCAAATGACGAAGGTTGTCGTTCTTCTTCTTTCTGCAATCCGTGAAAGAAGGGCTACAGATCAAATAATTCCATAACGCGGAAACAAACCTATAAAACCTTAACTTAAGAATGATCATGTTTAAACAAGTAGCCATTGTTTTTCCATTAAAAAGTAGACCAAATCCAAATCTACATTAAGGATGACTTTTGACATCTTCATATGTAGCAGACTGCTTTGGTTAAATTTACAAGAAAATCAGACCATTTACATTTGATGATACAAGAGACGGCGGCTTAAGCAAGAAGGTATTTTGCAATTTCGTTTCACTATATTCACACCATGTCTACATATGGGTTTGATCGGGTTAATGGCAACTATGCGTTCAAGGAAGATTGAATCTAAAACAATTGATGTTAGTGTCTAAATCTATCCCTACCATCAAGCTATTGGCTTTAAAATAATGTGCTCGTACCAAGTCCTGGAAACACCCCTTGGTGCCTTTACCAAGACTCGTATCCCTTTAACAATCAATCACATATAAGAAACCCGCATAGCAAGTTACTGAGACATGAAGATGAAAAAATGTTCAGTGAACCTATAAGCCTCGTCAGAATTTGCTGCTCAAGCAGACAAATATCAGCCACCGATGAGGATGTTTAGATCCTCGAAATAGAGCTATAATATGGAGCAACCTTCCACAGTAAAATGCCATTAAAGAAGCAGCAGCCCAAACAACAGTGTTTATTCCTCTTTCTGAAATGACCCGTCCCATCGTATCTTCTGACTGCCATTAACTTCAACACCAATATAAATCTGTACAAATAGTTCCAGCCATTGTGCACTGTATCACTAGCTAAATGATGGATCCAATCTTACATCCTCATCTTCTAAACCATTTCATGCCATAAAGGATTATGGAGGCAACTCTATGGAGCCCAAAGGCATCAATCACTTGGTGACGTCTGGATAGATGTTAAGTCATCCATAGGACCTCCTTGCCTTGATGATGCCAAGTCAGTAATTATGAAGAAGGGTTTTTGACTCTGAATGTGAAGTAACAACATCCTGGCGTGACTCGAGATTTGATGTTACAACATGATGTCCCAATAACACTTTCAGGGTAGATCTTAGTCAAATGATGGCGATAAATCTTGCTCCAAACCCTTATTAGAACGGTCAATTGCATCTGTATTCACCTTCACATTGGTCCCGTTATCAGCTTCAAACATAGATACAGATAAAGAACTCTCATCTGAATTATGTGCATTATGAAAATGCTCCCGAGTTTCAACGAACCCATTGGTAGAAGCTGAAATCTTAGGATCCTCACTTGAAAAAGATCCTTTCAGTTGATTTGCCTCGGTTGGAAGAGGGAAACCATAGGTTGCTTCCTCAGAAAGATTGATCCCATCATTTTCGCTCTCCAATGAGTGACATCCATTGGTTCTTCTAGATGATGCATGTGGGCAGACTGGAGGGGTGCTTTGACGGCACACATGACACCTGAACCCAATAATACAACTAATATTCTTCTCATTCAGCCCAAAAGCATCTCCATGATACCATTCTGCAGAAAACAAGGAGCATGAAGAAAAAACTGAAAAAGAAAAGAAGCTGAAAGCAGGGGAAAAATGCAGAAAATTAAAAAAAGACTTCTAGATTAGCTTATGACAGAGCTGAAACAAAAGAAAAGAAGGTGAAAGCAGAAGAAAAAGTGTATAATACAAACATTGTGCTGTAAATTAGTTTATGGCAGATCCATTAATCGATACTGGAAATGAAAACCAAATCAGGAAAATGTACCTCCACAGTTCTCACAAGAAATATAACTACAGGTACACGTATTGCCCATCTCAGAACAAAGATGGCACTGGGGTTGATCAAGGATGGCATCACCAAAAGGAGCAAGAAGCCTTTTCCTCCTAAAATGCAATATCCTCTCATCATCTGGCTTTCTAGACAGGAGAAGACCATTATGCCAGTAACTATGATAAGCATGTGTTCTCTTCTTTTGCCATGACACAACTTTTTTTGGTTTACTAGGTGTGCCCTTTATAGATTTGGCTTGTTTCCCCTTTTTTCGTCCTCTAAGCTTTTTATTTTGTAATGACCTGTATTTAGCTTGTCTAGCAGAACGACGCAGGGGTACAACAATAACAGCCTTCTTATTGTTTTGGGATCGTAGAGGTCGTGAAACCTTTAATGCTTTCTGCTTGCTTTTCACTCTCTTTGATTTGGAGCTCCCAGTAATCTTTGTAGATTTTTGTTGCAGAACTTTCACGTTCTTCTTGTTATTTCTGTCCCTTTTCAAGCCACTCTTTCCTGTTCTTTTGACAATCTTCACATATTTCCCATTCAGACATCGGTGACATGTGTATATACAATTAGCAGTGAACGAGCCAGGAGACTTTCTGACATGTCTTTTATGGAAAAAACCTGAAATTTGCATACTATCATGAGATACTGAGCTTTCTATAAAACAAATGTGTCGTCTTTCACCCTATGGTCAAATTTGCAAAATAGGTTAAACACTTAAACCAAGAAGATATTGCTGACAGACCACTAAATTTTTAGTCAAGGATCAAAAGATTACCTTTGCAGTACTGACATGACACAGCCTCCCTGCGAATTATTAATGGATATAAACAGAAGTCAGCATCCCAAAACAAATAAGACATTCATGCATTTGAGACCAAAATCAAGAAACAAAATATAGGATAAGAGAAGTCAGTGTGACAAACAGAGTACATAATTTCAGAATGTAAGACCAAAGCCAGGTTTTTATTTGGAAAGATAGATAGCTGAAGACTTCTATCAATGCTCCTGCAACTAAAAAAGTGCACAACACTAAAACAAGATGTATGCATGATGCATATGCATTGGTATAGGTCTCAATTAACTGAGAATCAAAACATAGTTAAAAACCTTACGATCTTAAATCCACAAATATAAAACTGGAATAACTTTTACAAAAACATTTTTAAAAAAAAGGTGTTATTGCACTGAGGTTAAGATATTTGACCTCTTGATTAAACTCTCGACTCCTTACATCAAATCCATTAATTATCACATTATCAAAAAAATTTGCAAATCAAAATCTTGTTACTGATAAAGTAACCAGACATGGAATGCCAATCCACCCTCGACCATTGTCAATAGGAGCATAGTAGTATTGATGTATCAACTTATCATACGATAAGATTTCAGAAGAAAAGTATAAGCACAAAATACCTTATTGGAACGTCCTTTTTACAGTGCCCACACTTATGGTACTCTGATCTTTCCGCTTTAGCAAAAAGATAAGCAAATCCCCTCTTCTTTGAAGGTTTTCTTAGTACTAAACCACCATCATTAGGTTTTGCAGATAACACTTTACCAGACTTGCGAGCAATTCTTTTCTCTTCAAAACTTTTCAAGAGATGCAATGGGACATGAGATTCACTAAGCCAATATTTCTTCCTGTCACTGGAAGACTCTTCAACCAAAGATCCATATTTCAAGACAACTTCAGGAATAGTTTTCCT
This sequence comes from Erythroxylum williamsii, assembly GCA_027564335.1. Classification (NCBI taxonomy): domain Eukaryota; kingdom Viridiplantae; phylum Streptophyta; class Magnoliopsida; order Malpighiales; family Erythroxylaceae; genus Erythroxylum; species Erythroxylum williamsii. Next base: position 33,795,048 of record JANITW010000008.1, read on the forward strand.
TTTTCCAAAATCAAGAAGGTACTTTGAACCTTCACCTTCTAGGCACTTCCTGCGAACAATTGTCTTCTTGAACAATCTGAATGACCTTCTAAATTCTTTATCCAACATGGACAGAAAACGTGTGTTCTCAATTTCATCCCACTTAATGTTCAAATCAAGCTCTCTAACCTGGAAAAACCATAATACAAATTAGGACACAAGAATAAATGAAGAAAAGAGAAGATGATAAAGTAAAATCCAGAACATGACCAATTAGCCCACATGTCATACTATATTTAATAATCAATAAAATCTCATGAGTTTCAGCCTTAAGAAAAGTGCTATAATGTTGATGTTTCATTATGATTCTTTCTGATAACCTATGAAACCCTGTATTGTCACTTGCTCCTTTGATGAATTAAAGTGATAACAATAGAAACAACGAAGGGAGCATGCAATGATCAAGAATTTGGAGGAAATAAAGTGAATGAACTGAAAGTAACAAATAGCAAGCTGGGTGACAAATCCATACTTGCAAAGCAAGCTGTTCCACATTCTTTAATGACTCAACAGCAGCTCTCCAGGTAAGATTCTTGGTTCTCCTTGCAAAATCTGAATTCTCAGGATACAATATGCCAGGAATCTTTGTACACCCAGCTGCAAATTTAAACTTCAAATAGATTAAGAATAATTTACTTAGTTAACTAAAGTTTAATACTAACACCTGCAAGCTATATGGGAGAAGAAAAACGGGACCTTGTCTAGCAGCTTTGGACACGATGGACCGAGGTAAAGCCTTCCAATTGAATAGTTGGCGAGACAGCCTACCACCCCTCCACCAAAACATGGTCAATCCACCCTCAGAGCTGGAAGAATTGTTAGCCTCAAGTTCTGAATATCTAGCTCTTTTTCTGCCAAACCCACTCTTCGATGATGCACATAAAGAGGCAGTTACAATATGAGAAGCTGAACCCAATGTAACAGAAGAATCAACATGCTTTGACCACTCTGCTGTAAAAGCAAGATGATGCAAATTTGACTCCAGCTGTAAAACACCAATAACAACAAAAAAACCTAAATAAGAAGGTAAACTTGAAACAATCTTCAAGGATTACAGCTGCTCAAGAGGATCTAGTTCGTTCTAAACCAGGGACCAGCACTGCAACCTGTAATGCTAAATTGAAAAGCTAACTTAGTGAGGTGAAAGATCCCTTCCCGATGAAATTTTACAAATTTGAGAGACAACACACAAGCTGAAATAAGATTTCTTCAGGTTTGTTTACAGACTTGGTAACACAATCAAGTGAAGTTTATGATATTAATATGCTCTGCAACTGATAGACATAATCAAAATCCACTGTTTGCAACAAAAGCAACCAGATTCATTATGCACAAACAAATATATTGAAAAAGTTATATAAATTAGGGGTGAAAAGCTTCACAAACAAGTCGGCATTATTTGTAATAAACGCCTCACATAATCGAAAGTTTGAACTAACCACAATAGCAATCTAATCAAAGAAAGTCCTTACCATCAACACCAATTGTTTCAGAGACTCAATATCAGACTCCTTAAGAGCGCCTTTGCGCCAAACCTGGGTAAAGTGCGGATTCAACCATGGGCCTAATAGAAGTCCCTGCAACCTATCTTCCATGGAGAGAATATAACTGGTGACCACATTTAGATGACCTATACTTCTTTTTATTTGAAGGCCACCCACCTGACATAGAGACGCTTCTTTGGTCGGACCATAACTAATATTAAACAAACAATCTGAATCATCACCAGAAAACCTGCAAGAGAAACACCATCCACATTTCTCTGTCTGAAAATTTTTATTCGTTTCCAGAATATTTGGCCAGTAGAAATTGGCATTTTTCTTTGAGATAACCTTCATCTGAGCTGAGATTATTTCCTCTCCCGACTTTATGGAATCTTCACTTTTTCTATCTGATGATTTACGCATCAACTCTTCAACAACTAAAGAAGCCATGTGACCAAAACTATAGTAGTTCTTGTAACCAGCTCCAGGCTGCACTAGCTTAGCTTCCCCATTAGCTATATTGATAGAAGATGCTGTATAACCAGAAGTTGCGGATTCTGAATTATCTCTTTTATTATTATCAAGGCTGTTAGATGCTATGAAACTTCCTTGAACTTCACATTTCTTTAAGTCAGCAGAAACATTAGAAAAGTCAGTCTTATCGTTCTGGGAACTTTGATTCCTTGTCAACATATGAGTGGTTTCAGTAAATCTATCAAGATTTAAACATGCAGGCTCCGCAGCACAATGAAGATTAGCAGATCCACTACCATACTCCTCCTGTAGCCTTCTATCTTTAATTGTTCCATTATTGACCGCATGAGTTTCTGCTGATACCGCAGTTGGGGCCGCTATGCACATGTCTAGGCCCAGAGTAAAGTTTGCAGAACCCAAAGTTCTAGTTGCTCCGTACAAGCTGACAGCCATACCCCAATGCTTTTGGATAGCTCCCAAGATGCCCCTATAATGCATCTCTGAAGACTTGAGCACTTCAACAACCACATTGAGATCTTCTTTGTTGTAAAAATTAAATGAAACTTCACCTTCACAAGAATCAGACCTGCACAAGCATGCAAACAGTTTGAAAAAGTTACAAATATAGAAAAAATCACAATAACTCAGAGCAGAATTGTACATTAAATACATAAACACATCATCTACATCATGGAGCTAACAAAAAGAGGAAGTGAGAAAACAAGCTTTCTTCATAAGCACACAAAATGACCAGTAATTTAATTGTTATTGACAATTTTTCTTTTTATGGGAAAAATCCCATTTAATGGTAAGTTAATGATGAATGTAAGCATGATGATCGAGCACAAACTTACACCAATAAATAATCACAGCTGCTAAAAAATAGTCGGCCAAAAGGATCCACACCCAATAGCTCTGCTCCTCGAAGTGACTTTCTTGGTGTCATCCAAGGTTGATGCCGGTCTACAGCACATTCAGGGCAGTACCAGTCACCCTCTGGCAAAGAATCACTGACAACACCAACACACTTTGAATGATAAGCAGCAGGACAACCATCACAACATATCAAGTTCCCATCCATCTTACAAAGGTAGCATTCATCACTGTTCCCGTCTGTTGTATCATCAGCACCCTCCTCAGTCAAACAAGAGCTACCTGACAAATCCATTCCAGCCCTCCTTTTCACATATCGGTCAAAGTCTAACTCGCATTCAGCGACAGAAGATCTCCTGCTAAGCTCTGACCTAATGATTTCCACCTCAATCATATTGTCACAAAGACAACGCAGTATCTCAACTTTCACATATGCTGGTTGTTCATAATAGTTAGTTTTTAAGAGTTCCATACAACTCAGATCAAATCCAGGTTTCAATCCTGAACCATGAATGAGGAGATACTCAACCATAAACGCAGGCCATGTAATCAAGTCCAACAAACCCCAGTTAAGACTCCTACATCAGCGGTCAATTTTCCAAAAAGTAAGTAAACACAGACCACAGTTAAGCATTAAAAGAACAGAGAAGAAAGAAAACTGTACCTCAGGCAATCAGAAGCAGATTCTGAACCTTCATGTGAAAGCTGTTCCAAATGCTTTCTTAGAGTTTGCAAAATAGCAACATGAATGCTATCAAATAATAAACTGGGAGAATTGCACTTCAATGCTGCCACAAAATCTTCCAGCTCAAATGGACTTAAAAACAATAAGGTACTAAATGATCTTAAACAAGCATAAATTGCAAAAATGTCAAGCACAGGAGTTCCATCCAAATCTAAATTCCGTGATGATGGTGGTAGTTGCACCTTCACTGGAAGAACAAGCAGTTCATCAAACCTTTCATGCTGTAATGTGTCAGGGTTTTCCTCACTCACTGCACTAAATGGAGCAGAAACTGATAAATCATTGGCCACAACAGATGGAGCTGATGCTAAAACATTGCTTCTAGCTGGGCCTCGACGAGCACTCCTTCTCAACACTGTCATCTCTGGTGTATAACTTATATCATCCAAAAGTTTTCTCCTCTTTCTACGCTTAGGATGTATTTCTGATTGTGCACTTCCTCTGTCATCTTGGATATTATCAGTTACCATACCACAATCCCCCTTAACACTGTTGGCACCTGTAGAGATCATTGCTTCTGACATAGAATTCAAATTATCTGCAGGCTTTCTGCCCCTCCTCCTCCCCCTGCGGCTACCACTAGCTCCACTTATTCCACTTTTAATATAACCTTGTTTCCCAGAAATTAAATCGCTATCCTGCTTAATAGCTTTAGCATCTAGCATTTCAAGAGACTCACAAGCCCTTGCATCTTGACCAGAAACAGTTTCGTCCCTTTGAATTCCTTTAGGTGTCCCAATGCATGAGCCCTTGGTATCATGAACTTCCTCCAGTGTCCCACTAGTGCTGGTTCCTTCATCTTGAGTCCCCACCACAACCTTTCTAGGTTCCTCCGTCTTTTCCATGTCTTCTTTGACCACCATAAATGAAGCACTTTGCTTCACCTGCCCCTCGTCATCACAACCAATATCATCTCTACTTTCATCATCAATTACCAAATTTAAATCAAACTTGGGTTCCCTCTTCTGGGCCTCCACAACTTTTCCTACCAACGGGACCTCCTCCAAACTGTCTTCTGCATCGCCATTCACATTCAAATTCAAGTCAATATACCCTCTCTTCTTTGACTCTCCCCGCACACTGTCATTCAAACCACCCTCCTCGTTCAAATCAAACCCTTCATTCAAATTCAAGTTGAACCCAGCATTCAAATCTAAGACGCCTTTAGAACCAGCATCCCCATTCTCTACAACCCTATTCAAATCAACGTCTATGTTCCTCTCAACACCCTCAATTTCTTTCAAATTTCCCACCAACCCATCATTCAAATCCACATTTCTGAAAATACCCAAACCCCCATTGTTATCTAATCGTGTCCCTAGGGTTTCACCAATTGGATTGGAGGTACCTGACTCTGCAACTCCTGCTTCATTCCCTCGATTCCTTAGCTCCACACGGCATCGTTTCTTGGGTCTGCGATCAACCCGAGTTTTGTAGCCAATCGGAGCATCAACCACGAGTTCAACAACCTCGGAGACGCCAAGCTCCTCGGAATCTCCGTCGTCGTACGCAATCATGAAGAATCCCGACGACGAATCGTAGGATTGCACAACCCCAATACCCTTTAAACTCTTCTTCACAAATTTACCCACAAATTCCATTTTGTTCTCTGAAAATGGAAGTCTCCTTGTTCTTCTTCTCTTTGATCAACACACAAATGAATCAGAGAAGATAAGAAACGCACTCCTCGTGGGGCTTGTTCCTTTCTTTGTCTTTCTCTCTCTAGAATTGGGGGGTCTTTAGGCAGAGAGAGAAGAAAAGGTATGAACTTTCTCTCTCCGGAGTTGATTTAAACGTGAACACGCGGAGTTGGGGAGAGAGAGAGGGCGTGAAATTGACTTTTCTAAAAGTTTAAGTTAGGAAGTGGGGTAAGTTAAGTGGCTGATTTGGACTTAGAATGGAAGTTTCTTTTCTCTTTCTCTCCTGTGGAATGGAAACCCTTTTCCAGGAAAAGAAGAAAGATTAGGTCTCAAATGGAATTGTAATTCATTCTAAATCAATGGATTCAAATCTTGCAATATAATTACACCACTTTTGAGTTCAATCACCCTCTACCTAATCCAGTTTCATTCCCATCCCAACTTGGTCTTTAAGAAAACTAACAATCCAATCCATTAAGATGAAGCATTCTTTCATAGCACGTGTCTTTAAATTAGGAAGCATCTAATTTAGACTTGAGATAACCTAAACATTACCCTGAGGCATGTTTTCTTTCTTTGTTCCATCCAATCCAAACCAAACCGTATTTGCATGTGTTTTGAGCTGACAAAAGCTAAACTTGTTAATAAAAAAAGGAAAGCCATACAAATGAAATGTAGGTGAGCTCCTTTCCCTTTACTTGTTTGACACAAAAACCTGAGGAGACACCTGTTCATTTCTCTTTTTCTTTCTTTGACTATGACACTTATCATCTACTCAAATATAATAAAAGAAAAAACATGAAGCTTTCTTGGATGATTGAGAACAAAGCCAATGCATGACTCAACCTTTTGGTGGATTTCATCCTTCATTGTTGTAGCAATCAAAACTCCAAACAAGCTTCCCCTATCTTCTTAAATATTGATGTTAATTCTTCAGTAAACTACAAAAATTAGAGTTTTGGATGGAACTGATTGAATCACTGAAGCTACGTTCAACTTTCCTGCTCTAATATTTGTCTGGTTTAGTATTAATATAATATACATCAACAGAATTTTGGGCAGGAAAAGAAACTCAGGGCAGATGATGCGGAGTTCAACCAAAAACCTTCAACCAGATGGGTCATTTAGAGGCCGGCGTAAACTGGAATAAACTGCTTTCAAGAAAAGAGGACGAGTATTTTTTGTGAACAGCTCTGCATCGAACTTCTCAATGAAAGGCCATATCTGCCACAAAAGTATTAGGAACATAAAAACCACAAAGCTTCAGGATCAAATTCCGTGGACGTGAGAATACAAACATGTATAACTAAAGTACACCATGCTACGTAGCTAATTTTATAAGTTCTCCTGCAAGCTATGCACCTGAAACTACTTAGTGAAATCAAAAGGGAACAGGGAGTACAGTAACTAGATTTACCTCTGACGAATATTGCCTAGAAAAAGCTTTGACATAGCCTAAGATAGATAGGCACCATTGTTCCTTCTCACCAACATCGTAAGGATTGCTTTCCGGTCCAGTTGTTTGGCTGACTGCAATAGTTATTGAAAGAAAAGTTTTAACAGAAACATCTCTTCCTTACAGGATAAATGTTTTAACAATAATAAAGAAATGGGCAAGGGCAGCTTGAGGACACAAAGGAGAAATAAATGAATGAGACAGTACAGGGTGAAAAGAAATACCCTTTCTTGGTTCTTTCATTCTCATTATCCACCCCCATTGCTGATGATTCTTCATGATCAACTGCCATTTCATCTGTTTGAGTTGACTTTAATCAACTCGGTGATTGAGCCTTTGATGCATCAGGCAAGCGTTCAATCAAAACTCTTGAGAAGTTCTTGTACAAGGAGAAGAATAACGCCTAGACATCATAATATTTGTCAGGACAAGAAAAGGACAACATGAATCTTTCATCAAATGCTGCAAGGAACTATCAATTTAAAGATTTTCTAGTGCTGGGATTATTTTCGTAAAATTGGGAAATTTCCTATGTGATTGTAAAGACCATGAGTAGAAAATGAAGGAAGGCCACTTGCAGGGTGTATATATGTTAGCTATTCACTGCCATCTGGTTCTGCAGAATTTCTATATTGTTTGTACTTCACTTGTTATTTACATCAGTACATAGATACAAGTATATATACAAATAGATAGGGCTATTCTAGGAAACTAATATCTTTACATAATTTCCTAATATCTGTACATAATATCATATCTAATCTCCTAACTATTTAGAGTCAATCATATCGAGAAAATATCCAATTGGATATTTCACAACACTCCCCCTCAAGCTGACTTGTATATGTCATCCATAGCCAGCTTGGTAACTAGAACATTGAACTACCTCTTATTAATACCTTTGTAAGAATGTCAGCTACCTGCTGTGATGTTGGAATATAGAGAACACAAATTAATCCTTCTTCAATTTTTTCCTTGAAGAAGTGCTTATTAACCTCAACATGTTTTGTTCTATCATGAAGAACAAGGTTGTGAGCAATTGAAATTGCAGTTTTATTGTCACAATATACTTTATAGGAACTGAAATAGGAATTTGTAGTTCATCCGGTATTCTTTTAACCCATAGGACTTCACAGATTCCATGTACCATTGCACGAAACTCAGCTTCAGCACTGCTTCTTGTAACCAAACTTTGTTTCTTACTCCTCCAAGTTACTAAGTTACCACCAACAAATGTGCAATAACCTAAAATTGATCTTCTATCTGTAGCACTCCCTGCCCAATCAGCATCAGTATAGACTTCAATTTGAAGGTTGTTCTGCTTCTGAGACATTAAACCTTGTCCAGGAGTTCCTTTTAGATATCTTAGTATCCTATGTATAGCATCCAGATGTTCTTAGCCTGGTGAGGGCATAAATTGACTCACTAAGCTCACAACAAAGGCCATATCAGGTCTGGCGTGTGATAAGTATATTAATCTCCCAACTAGTTGTTGATATATCTCCTTATTAATAACATTTTCAGGTTGAGCTGGTCTGAAATTTACACCAGTATCAGCAGGAGTATCAGCTGCCTTGCATCCTAATAATCCGATCTCATTCAATAGGTCCAGAATATATTTCCTTTGGTTCACAAATATTCCATCCTTGGATCTAGCAAATTCCATTATGAGGAAGTATTTTAGAGGTCCAAGATCTTTGATCTCAAATTCTTTGGCTAATCTCTTCTTCAACTCTACTATTTCGGATACATTATCTCCTGTTTGACAATGTCATCCACATAAACAATAAGAATCGATTTCATACCTGCTTTGGATTGCTTGTAGAACAATGTATGATTAGCTTGGCTTTGACAATAGCCGTAGCTCTTCACAGCCCTTCCAAACCTGTCAAACCATGCCTTAGGGGACTGTTTTAGTCCATATAGTGACTTCCTTAGCTTGCACACCTTATTTCGGCCATAGGTATCCTCAAAACCTAGGGGTAAGCTCTTAAAGACTTCTCTTCAAGGTCTCTATTAAGAAAAGCATTTTTTAACATCTAGTTGATGTAAAGTCAACTCACAGTTTACAGCCAAGGATAGTAATACTCGAATTGTATTTACCTTTGCAATAGGAGCAAATGTCTCTTGGTAGTCAATGCCATAGGTTTGAGTAAATCCCTTAGCAACTAATCTTGCCTTCAACCTTTCCACACTCCTATTGGCCTTAGACTTAATAGTAAAAAGCCATTTGCACCCTACCAAACTTTTACCTCTAGGAGAGTTCACAAGTTCCCAAGTTTTATTCTTCTCAATAGCATTTACTTCTTCCATAACAGCTGAACTCCAATCTGGACCTTGAAGTGCTTCCTGAATGTTTCTTGGCACAAATAGATTAGTGATTTTAGAGATAAATGATTTATGTGTGTGTGATAGTTTCTCATAAGATAGACACTTTGATATGGGATGATTGGTGCAGGCCCGTTTCCCATTTCTAAATACTATAGGTAGGTAATTTTCAGCAAGGAGATCGGTAGGAATATCAGTTGTACTTTGTGGGTCAGTTAGTATGTGCTGATCATCATTAGACACAATAAAGGGTAGAGTAGCATAAGGGTTACCTGAATTGTTCTCAGGTTCCTTCTTCGAGGGATTTGAGAGGCTGTGCATTGTAAGTTGTTCTCTACTTCTCAATTGAGTCTTCCTCTCAGTATAAACACGAAGCTCAGTATTATGTTCCTTAGGAGCGGATCGTAGTATTTCCCCCCTGTGAATGAATCTAGATTTTCTGGCATGGACAGATTTAAAGTATCCTTGGCTTCATTGTCAGAAATTATATTGTGATCAATAATGATCGTGAGTAAGGGAATAGGAGTAACCCAAAAATTTTCTACTTCATTAGAGTTCTCCCCCTGAAGAAATTTTTTTTATGTTCTAGGAACGTGACATGCATGAAGACAACCATTTTGTGAGTTAAAGGATTGTAACACTTATAACCTCGTTGACTAGGAGCATGCCCAATGAAGACATAGTTTTCAGCTCTTGGATCTAGTTTAGAGTTTCCCTTATTTGAGTTGTGAACATATGCAGTACACACAATTACTCGAAGAGGAAGAGTAAAGTCTATTTTTAGGAAAGGATTGTTTAAACATATCTAAGATTGTTGCATAATGTAAAACACGTCTAGGCATTCAATTAATTAATTATGAAGCAGTCAAAATAGCCTCACCCCAAAAGTATATTGGCACATTCAATGTAAACATAATCGACTGAGCAACTTCTAGTAAATGTTTATTTTTCCTCTCGGCAATACCAATTTGTTGAGGAGTGTTAACACACGTAGATTGGTGAACAATGCCTTTAGACTTAAGAAATTTTCCAAGGATTTCATTAAAATATTCGGTACCATTGTCAGAGTGAAGTATACCAATGCATGTGTGAAAATGAGTTTTAACCATGATATAGAAGTTTTGAAAGATTCGAGCAACTTCAGATTTTTCACGTATCAAGTAGACCCAACATGATCAAGTATGATCATCAATAAATGTTACAAACCATTTTTTTCCCGGTAAGAGTTTTAACACGAGATAGACCCCAAACATTACTATGAATTAAGTAAAATGGTTTGGATGGTTGATATGGTTTTGCAGGGTAAGAAATCTTATGACTTTTAGATAAAATGCACTGCTCACAATGAAGTTTTGAATAATCCACAAATTTTAACCAATGAGGGAAAATTCTTTTTAGGTAAGAGAAATTAGGATGTCCTAATCTATTATGCCAAAGTAAAATCTGTTCT
>JANITW010000008.1:33825181-33836963 GCA_027564335.1 Erythroxylum williamsii
TTCTATGATAATTCTAAGTGATGAGTATGATTATAATTATAGCAAACTATAACAAGTGAATATAGAATGGTCTTTCTAAAAATGATTAGGCAAAACTTATAAAGTACCGAACTTATGTTAAAAAACCAAAGAAAAGAATAGATAAGTTCACATTATCATATAAAATTTGTTTGCATCTTCGAGAAAAGCCAAATTGGAAGTTCATCTCAGACAATTTCCCCCAAATATTCATATAGAATTGATAACCTAAAGAGGAGTCTAATTCATTTTGGGATAACACACTTGCTTATGAACCCCATTGTTAAGTTCTTAGTTAAAATGTTTACTGTATCTCCCAGCTAAGTTTTTAGAGGGAATAGAGTTTTATGAGTGTCCACATGACTAATTAAGACGACAGTTCTATATTGATTCCAACTTTATCACCAACAGACTCAAGGATGCATGTAATTTATGTTTGTAATTGTAGATTAGCGGAGTTAAATGAGAAGAGCTTGGCAGTATCTGTGAAGCCTAGTTATTTTTGTCCTATTCACTATTGTTCAGCAGTTACATTAGATCATTCTTCTCAAAAAAGCTGCTTGTGTTTATGCAGTTTAGTTATCATCCAGCACTATGGAGCCACACGGATTTGCTAGGAATAGGATTTGGAGCATTGAAAATGATCCTCCTCCTTTTCCAGCAAATCCTTTTCCAACAAATTGCTCCTTTTCCACACGGATTTTCTAGGAATAGGATTTGTTTTCAATGAACAATTTATGTTCCTATATATACAACATTTATAAACAATATTATAAGTAATTAAAGTGAAGGAATCCTTGAGTAAACAATATTATAAGTAATAGGATTTGTTTTCAAGGAATCCTTTTGAAATTTCTTTATCTACTGCTAAGGAAGTTTTCGAACTAGCCACTGGTATGCGTGTTTCAGTTTCAATTGTTGCCAAGTTATGCATAAATCTAGGGAATAAGTTAATAGTCTTAATAGGGAAAGCTTTAAAGTTGGAACTAATTAATAGTCTTAATAGGGTTCTAGAAGATATGGGAAATATGCTTAATTATAAAACTTGCACAGAATCCTTTCAAACGTATTCATTTGTATAATGTAAAGAAATGTTGATTATGGATACCTTAGATATAAAGAAATCCATTTAAATTATTGTAAGGTCTTCAATAACTATTTGGAAATAAGTGTCTCATTATGATAACATATATTGTTTCGTATAATTTTTATCTAATATTAGAAGGAGATATACTAAAGTTAACAATGTAGTGTGCATTAGATGAGTGGACAAGTTTGACATAAGGAAGACAAATGAATACGATTGAGTTATTAATTTTTATGTTTGGTTATACATTTCATAGGAGGTTTAAAAGTGATATTATGCCTACGCACACAATCCAAAGCTTCAGTTGATACCAGGAAATAAACACCCGAAACAACAACATTATCATTTATTTAAAGGTAAACATAAGAACATTGATGAATAGATTTCATTAGATCAAGTAATTCATAGTTGCTTATTATGAAGACACATGTGCAAATTAAAAACATTAGAAATCAATAAGTGGGAAGCTTCAAATTACGTTGAACATTATGCTAAAGAAGGCAAATTTGAAGTTGCACATGTACTACAAACATTTGGAACATACATGTCATAAGTAAGACCCTACCCTAGTTTCCAATTCAAGTGTTAATGTTAAACTTTTAATATCAACTTGTAAATATGTTTCATGAAGACCCTACCCTAGTTTCTGATGAAGTCTTTGTCACTTTCAAAAGCTTCGGATTTACGAGTGAACCTTACAACCTTCAATGCCTGATTATTACTAGCAAGTAACAATGAATAATGCAGGAAAAGAGACTTTAATAAGAAGACCATTGTCATGTCACATAATTTACAATCTTCTTCTCTTTTACCTTACCTAAAAAGAACTAGTACATGCTTAGTTTTGCAATTGCACCACAAATTTCAGAGTGAAAAACAATGTTATTCATTTAGTTTATTGAATCACTACACAATCAAACAATTAACTTCACATCTAAATGCCATATGTTCATTGTTTATGTTATTAATACACAGCATAATGTTCTTTGTCTTTTTTGTGTCAAACAAATGCATCTCACTCAATGCAATGCACCAGTTAGTCAACTGTATTCAGACCAAGCAATTTGGATGGCAATTCCCACAAATATGATCATCTAATTTCAAGTCCTAATGAAGTTTCACGTGTCAGCTGAATTTGCACCTCTATCAATGTTTCGAATTTCAGGGTCTACGGTACAGATCCTAAAATCGCCAAAATGAGAAGATGAGAAGATGAACACAATGTTTCCAATACAGGGTCTACGGTACAGACCTAATTCAACCATACCAGAGAAAACACAAGGAAGGAACCAACGACATTAAAAAGAACAGAAAAACACTTACTTGACCTCCAAAAATTGATGAGCGTGTTGGGGAAGAAGAATCGCAGCAAATGACAACACGATCAACGTCGCAAAAGCCCTCGGTAATCTGATCTAAGGAACAAAAATACCCAATCCCCAACAAGAAGAAGACGTCGAGTAAAAAAATGCACAATGTCCATTCAAGACAAGAAATCGCAAAAGAACACAAAATGTTGACCTAATGGGGGCGGCGAGATTTTTCCAGTCGCGAACGTCTTGGGGAAGAGACTCCAACCGTGTAACAGAGAAGACTACAGCGATGCCAACCGTGCAATAGCGGAGAGAAGGGCTTGGGAGAGACAGACGAGAGGGGTAAGTTGGACCGTATTTTCGTCTTTCATACGTGGACAAGAGATAGCCAATGTTGTCTTTCATTTAAAAGGTGCAGAGGATTTGTTTTTCTCTGTCTATCGGAGGCAGAGGACAAAAGCTTGGAGACGGAAACCAAACAACAATGATGGACAGGATTTGTTCGTTTTATTATCTGTCCCCATATACGGGGACAGTAACCATACACGGGGTAAGAAATTGGTGCCTTGTGTTTTAGTTCAAACATCTAATTGATTCACGGTTCCTTTTGTTCAAATAAAATGGCAACAATTTTTCAGTGTTTGAATCTAACTAGAAGATAGAATGTAGTATTTTAAACTAACGCAAATAGATTAATGTGCCACTTTCAGTCACTAAGTTGAGTTGAGGTGCACGTATGAATGATGGAATGATGACCTGAAAACAATAAAATATGAAACGATAATGGTCATTTAATTCACTTAAAATTTTACAATAGACGTAAAACGTATTTTTTTGATGTAAACTTTAATGCTTAATGATGAATAATTCTCAAATGAAACACTAAACATGCTTTCATAATTAATTGTAACATGATAATTACTTATTTAATAGTACTAACACTGGGCATTCATAGATTTTAAGGTCCTGAGATGGGTTAAAGTTGGTAAGGAAATAGGTTAAGAATTAAAATAAATTATGAGCAGAATAACTGTTGGAGGAGAATAAAGAGGACAACCTTATCTTAAGGTAGTGGTGGCAAAGGCAAAGAGCTCCAACTGGTGGTGAACTTACGAGCTATTGTGATAACAAGAAACAAGTCGATGATGACTGTGACGATGATGAGAAGAGGACATATTTATGAGATACTGGGATTGTAACTTGTGAGAGGCAATGACAAGATATGAAGAGGGAAGCTAACTCAATGTGAATGATTCAGGGTTATGAAAAATTAATATTTATTTTCAATTTAGTCCTTACATTTTTTAAAAATTTATACATCTTACCCCATATTGCTATTTTGTGTACCATTTTCTAGTTGTAAGATTTGGTATTCCAACATTTGGTTATAGATCAATTTCATGGTCACAAGTAATTTCTATTTTGATCAGATCTTGAAAAAAAAAGTTGATTGACTTTCATTTCTATTTTAATCCTTTTATGAGTTTGATTTTACGAATTTCTTTTTTAGATTGGTAAGAAGAGGTCTATGATTATCAATTCCTTTGTTTTTAACATCTGTCATAATTCTTAGGTTATCCTCTCTGGAGTTCTTTGGTCATCTTCACTATAGCTTTTAAGTTGTCCTCCCTACTACTCCTCACTATATCTTTTGGATTATTGACTTATCTCCTTACTGCTAGTTCACTGATTATTTCTTTCTTCATTTTTTATGACTTGTTTGAGTTTTCTTTTAAATACTCTAGTTTTCTTGAAAACTTGAAATCACTCCAAATCTTTTTCTAGGTTGACCCTTTCTAGCCTTTACTTTAGTCTTTTAGTGATTTTTTCTTTGAATATTATTGCTACCCCACTTCTCTTACCCATATCATTTTATCTACTACTTTATTTCTATCTCTTTCTGGGGTTTGGTTTCAATTTGGTTTAACAAATGTATTTCTCTTTGTCTTCTTCGTCAGTTGTTTACTTTTAACCTTTTATCGTCACAAGCATATTTGAACACCTATCTAATATATTAAATTAATCTTTCAAAATTTTTATTTGTCTTACTGGTATCGCTACTTTGTTACTGGCATCTTCTCTATTTTGATTGTTAAGGAAAGAAAGTGGCAATGATTTGACAAGATTGCTTCAAAACCCACATTAGAAAATAGGTCAATCATCACCAACTTTTCTTACTTTCTAATATAAAGTAGTAGTTTAAGTACAATTGGATTATTTAGTGAAATTTAATCTCTGAGGTGTAAGGCCTTAGTTGTTTTCCTTCTCTAGTTAATTGGTATTTCATAAATATTTTTCTCTATTGGGTACACTTGTGATTGGTTTCAGATTACTTTGTTCGTGGTTGAATGGTTGCTCTTTAGTTATTAGGATTCAATTTTTTGTCTTCATTGAACAAGTTAAAGTTTCGAGTTTTTTTTTACAATTTTCAATGTTTTGATTGTTGTTTTTTTAACTATCTAGTACTATGTTTTAACTATCTCTTCCATTGGCTATTAATCAATTGCAAAGTAAGGTGAGAGGCGACTATTATTGGTTCAGATTTAGACCATCTAAATCTTGATGTGCTTATGATTATTTGTGCTTGTGATTTTTGCATTCGTTTATCATGGTTTCTATTTTGGGATTTAATATCAATCCTTGTTTCCTTTCTTAAGTAATCTTAAAGTTGTTTAGGGACTTGTTGGGCTTGTCTTTTATAGCTTGTATTGGTTATTAGCATAGGAGTGGTGGTTTTGATTTCTTGTAATAGAGCAAAGGCTAGTCCTTTAATGTTTTGGGTCTAGGAGAAGAGAAGATGTTGACAGATTGTGGATTTGTTCTTGAAACATTAGGCCCTCATAAGGAAGTCTTGAAATTAGTTGAAATTATAGACAAATATAAAATTCATGTAGCATGCTTCCAAAAGACAAAAGGGACAAGGGCTAAAGTAGAAGAGACTAATAAGTTCAAACTTTGGTATTTAGGGTGTTCGAAGCAATAGAATGAGATAGGTATCTTGCTTATCAAAGAACTCATATATCATTTTGTAGGGGTAAGAGGACTAATGATAGGATTTTGGCCTCAAAGATTGTGATGAAATATGTTTTTTTTTAATGCCAAGTGTTCTTATGCACCCTAAGTAGGATTGGATGAATAGCTTAAGCGCTAATTCTGAGAAGAGCTAGATAAGGTAATTTACTAGATTTCCTGAAAAGATTTTAATGGTCATACAGGGAAAATCTTAGATAGAGAATCATGGGCGCATAGGGTTTCAGGTATGGAGGAGTGATAGTGGGACTACTTTGTTAGACTTTCTAGTAATGATTGAGTTAGTGATAGCCAAAACTTAAGACAAATGAGGAGCACCTAATGACTTTTAATAGCAAAAATATAAAGCCTTAAATTGACAACTTCATGATAAGGTGGAGTGATTAAACTTAGTTGTAAGGATTGTAAGGTGATACCTAATGCGTGCTGGTAAACTTAATATAGATTGTTGGTTATAGATCTTATAGTTAAAGGTCGGAGGAAGAAGAGAAGTCCTCGAAGGTGTATCAGAGTCAGATGGTGGAATCTGAAAAGGGATAAAATGGAACAACTTAGGGATAAAGTAATATATAGAGAATAATGGAAATTGCAAGGAGATGCTAATCATATGTAGAAGAGAGTAGCAACTATTTTAAAGAATGCAATTAAAGAGATCTTGGGTGTTTTTAAAGGGCCTAGGGGTAGTGAGATGAAATCTTAATGGTGGAAAGAAAATCTACAAGAAACTTTTATGATTAAATAGGTTACCTATAAAGCTCTATAGAATCACACCACAGAGGTAAAGAGGATAGTTAATAAAAAAAGTTACAAACTAGAAAAGAAAGAAGGGAAGAAGATAGTCTTAGAAGCCAGAAGTAAATGTTACATGGATAACACCACAGGGATAGAGGGGGTAATTAATAACATAAGTTATAAACTAACAAAGAAAGAGGAGAAGAAGATAGTTTCAGGAGCTAAAGGTAGAGCTTATGAGCAATTATACTAATAATTAGAAACTAAATATGGAGAAGATGATATATTTAAGTTTACGAGAGCTAGGGAAAAGAAAGCGAGAGACTTATTTCATTGTATGAAAGATGAAGGAGGGTGAGTACTTTGGATGAAAATGACATAAGAAGAAGATGATATAAATACTTTTATAGCATTTTTAGAAAAGACATAGAGTATAACATCTCTCTAGGTAATCTTAGATCATCTGAGACGTATTACAACTTTACTCGATGTTGGTAAATCGTAAAAAAAGAAATTAAAAGAGCTTTAAGGGAGATCAAGTATGGAAGGAAGGGCAATAAGGCCTGATGAGATACCTATAGAGGTGTGGAAGAGTCTAGGTAAAGAGGGTTTTATTTGGATAATCAAGTTTTTTAATATGATCCTCGAGTCCTCTAAAATGTCAGATGGGTGAATATTTAGTGTGCTAATTCCTATATACAAGAACAAAAGGGATATCCAAATCTGTAATAACTATAGTCTATAGAGACATCAAACTACTTAGTCACACCATAAAGCTATAGTAGAAGGTAATTAAGATGAGAGTAAGAAAGGATGCACCTATCTTAGAGAACCAGTTTGGTTTCATACTAGGGAGGTCCACAACAAAAGTTTTAGATGTTCTTAGAAGATTAATGGATTATCACAGAGAAATACAACATAACATGTAACACCCGTATACCCCCTAAAAGGATACACAGATGCTAGACAAAACAATCCTAAAACATACCAAGATATTCCAGAAATTCCTTGAAAATAAGATAACATACTTCACATTCATACTTTGCCAAGTTATATACAGAACATCATGTATATATTGTACTCATCATATTCATGCCTTATATACAAATCCATCCTATATTATAGTTATTACAAACCATTTATACAAAATACAACATATCTCAACATATTGAAATACAACTTAAAACTTAACATAACATTTTCCAAAATGACATCAAGTACTTCATTGGCCACTACCGTTGTCCCAATCTTAAGTTTTCTTATCAGAACCTACACAGAAGCAAAACTACCTTGTGAAGCATATAGCTTAGTGGGGAATAACTAAATAGGATACATAATAGTGAATGTTTCTAACACTCGACTAACATTCACATGTACTGAATCAGGTCATATCATAAGCAATCTTTAATTGTTCATATTAAAGAGTAATCTAAACATTATTTGTATTAGAACATCATGTAATTCATTAGTACAAAACATTCTTGCATCATAACAAAACATATACATATTAGAACAGAACATCATTACTTCATAATAGAATGTACAAGTCTCAAAATAGGATATAATTATGTCAAAATAGAACTTGTATCAGATCAGAACATATATCAAAACACAAAACAGATTAGCCTACTAGTCCTTTTTACAGAAGTGGATAATGAGTCCAGAGCAGAAGATACCTATGATTGGTATCTCAGAAGCAGAAGAGACTTAAGTCTCTAAAATAGAAGACATCAAAGTGTCTAACATCAGAAGGCACCAGAGTGTCAAATACATAAGACACCAAAGTGTCTAAATATGGAAGACACCTCAGTGTCTAGTTACAGAAGTAACTGCAGACTTTTCTAGGCATGCCTATTTACCCATGACTAAGACTTGGCAATTTTAAAAACAAAACATTTCATATTTCAAAATCACATGTAAGTGATGTCGTGTATAACATATGACTTCATTCCATTTTACTCAAATTGAACATATTCATTCACATTTGATCAAACTTAACAGACCTTATAAACATAAACATTTTAAATAATACACCAATGAATACATGAAGTAATTACACATTACATGTATTCACACAACATAAACATTCACAATTAACACATTACTGTTGTTCTTTAAATCACATTAGCATTTATAAGTAAACTTCATTCCTTTAATAACTTATAAGTTCCAAAATTAGATACTTTGTTATCAAATAAAACCTTCCTTAAGTTATTACTTCAATTAATAATCTAAATCTCATTTAACCTTTAATTAGCTAATTCCAAATCAAACTAGGATCATTTTACACCCTAATCAAGTCCAATTACACTATTAAAAATTGCCTTAACCTTATATAGTCCAAAAAATGTACAAAACCATCCTTTTTCCCTTCCAAAGCATTTCCCACGACCATGGGAAGGTGCCATATAAATCCCATGATCATGGGATGAGTGACCCACGACCTTCATTTTGTTTCCAAATTTGACTCCTTCATGCTCCATCCAACACACTTTCACCAAAGTTCGTCAATTTCACTTCAATTCTACCTTATTCATGCTTCAATCCCTTATCAAATTCATATCCAAATCCAATTCAGTAATCATTCATTAGGCAACTCACAAATCATTATCTTCCATACATCAAAACTAAAACATAATTTACCATACAAGGATCAATTTTCTAGCACTTATTTATCATCATCATAACACACATTTTATGCCAATTCAATCATCATAGAACTTATATTAATAAATGCTATCAAGTTTAGAATTCCCTTACCTATTTAACTTTAAATTCCTTTTTAAAGAACTAGCTAAACTAGCCTTTCAAGCAAACAAACACCATCCCAAGATCAAGGTGAAATTAGGATGATCTTAGCACCAAAGAGACAACAACAAAGAGGATAGCATGAGGTAACTTTCTTAATGTAGTATTTGGCAAAGAGTTTGGAGAATTTTTCACAAAATTGGTACAAAAATTCAGAAGCTAAGAGAGGGTGGGTGATTTCGGTGGAGAGCAAGAATAAGAGCTGTAGAAACTTCCTTACAAAAGTTTAACACCTAAGTTGCTAGGTGTCACTCTCACAACATAGCAATTGTTACCATTGCATGTGTCCCGTTTGTCCACTCCATAAGCTGCTAAATGTCGCAATCATGCCAAGTCATTTTTCATTCAATCAATGCTGCCAAATGTCATTGAACTATACTGCCATTTATCCTTTATTTACTTATACCAAATGTCACTAAATGTATAGGTTTAGTCATCTAAATTTTCATGTTCCAATTTGTTTTGCCACTTGACATTTTTCTTAGTCTAAATGTACATTTTAATACCTCAATTTTCTAATGGTACCAATTAATTCCAAGTTACTAATTATGGTTCATCAAACCAAAATTCAAAACATATACAACTTATAATCATGTCACAATTTTAACACCTAACACAAATACTTTCATGGACATGTAACATTTCTATTAGGGTATAGTTTGGTGCCTTACATAACCTACATAGGTATAATTTGGCCTGAAGTTTGAGTTTTTCTTATAACAAAAACATCATTTTTTTAATGTAACAAAATTTTGTCTTTTGTGTATGAAAAAACCTAAAAGACGTAGCTATCAACCAAGCAAGCCAAGACTGAACACTGTTCTCTTATCTCTCATTCTCAGTCTCTCCTCTTAAACACTCGATCTTATCTATCACAAATTTGGTTTATCTCTTGATTTTGATTGCTCTTGTCTACAAAGATGTTTTTTCTCTTCTTTCTCATTTTGATTCTTAATGGGTTTTTCTTTTCTTTTCTTATTTGATAGGGTTTGATGTGATGGAGGCGACAATGTTGTTATTGTTCATGTTTTCACTCTATAACACCTCCTTCACTTTTGTTGTAGTTCATAGTTTTGTTGCTATTTTTTATGGCAGTTATTTCCAAGTTGGCATATAAAAAAGTTCACGGGAGATTGAGGCAACGGTGATGATGGGCTCATGGCTATGACAACATGATTTCATTGATGATATCATTATATTTATAAGTGGCATCATTATGTTTGTGGTGATTTCATTAATAACATTATGAAAATAAGATTAATTATATGTGATCATTAGGGAAGTTTAGAGTTGTGGCATTAGTGGAAGGAAGTAGCAGTCAAATTGGGCTTTGAGCAACCTAAAGTTCAATTAAGTTTTGGCTCACTCTAATAACTCGAAGCTGGATCAAGCTTTGAGCCATGATTGGGCTGCCTATAAGGGTTTTAGGTCAAACATAAGCAATCTCGGGCCCATTCTATCTCGATCCATTGCCAATCCTATTATAACTTCAGACTTAGTCCAATACGAGCCATTATTAGCCCTATTATAACATGTTTCAACAACATAATAAGCGATAAACAAGTCAAATACATTTTAAGCAAACTGAACTTTGCATCTTTACTACATCTGATTAAAACTTAACTTAAATCAAGATTGTTGAAATCCCCTATCAACCTTGTGACCATTTATGATGGAATGCAAACATGTTAATATAAGACATATGACAAATATTTATAGAAATTTTTGAATTTTTATGTTGGAATTTTAAAAAAATCCAACAGGGGTAAGGCTTTATTTGCCTCATTTATAAAGCATATGTATGATAGAGAAAGACACAACAGTAAAAAATTACAAGTCACGTAATAGACAATTAATAGCCACATAATAATAAATAATTAATCATAAAACAAATAAAAAACTTTAATCAAGCAAGCGACAACTCCTATAATAAGCATACGATAAACAATTACATGTGCAATTGATTTTTTATTCTTACAGGGTGCATACTTGACGATAAATATTAATGAAAATTAAACAAACCTTTAAGGAATATATGTAAACAAACTATATGTAATTAACAAAACTAAAAATATATTCTATTGATTGATTAAATTTAATAAAATAATCAAAATACATGATAAGTATATGTTTTTACCTTGTTAAAATCTCTCCAGAAATCTTTGATTTTAGATTTCTATTGCTTAAAATTTGAGAAAATTATTGAGTTTTTTAACTTACCTTCAAAGACTTTCAACAATCTATATAAATATGGGGTTAATCTTTAACAAATGATAAGAATAAATTTATCTATAACAAATTCCCTCAAATGTTCTTCAATTGTTGAATTTTAATTAACTTAAATCTTTAGGAAACTACCGTAACACTTACTTTCCTTTTCTTTTTCTTCAAATTTCAAATTTTGAAGAATAGAATAGCATAGTAAAGAATATAAAGGCTTTTTCGAGGATCACGTAAGTAGAATTTTAAGGTAAGTGGGCTTCATTAAAGCCAAGTTAGCCCTGACAACTATTTATTTATGGGTCTGACTTAACATCCAAGTTATTATTATATCAAGTGTGTGATTGTTGGACCCTGATCTTTAAGTGAAAATTATAAATATTAAATGAATTCAATGAGTGTTTTTAGGTATGAATTGTGTTATAGATGTTATTGTGATTAAAGGAAATTGATGAGAAATGGAGTGATTGATTTTGATGACTTTGGGTTTCAAATAAATTTGTATGGGTTGTGAAAGTTCAAGTGGATGAGTGGATTGAAATGGAAGTTGAAATCAAGAAATAGAAAGTGAAAG
>JANITW010000008.1:33913139-33929741 GCA_027564335.1 Erythroxylum williamsii
CGAGCTATAAGCTCACCCCCCTTCATTCCCATCCACAGGTGATGAGAAGAAGATCGGGTAAAGAAAAGTGAAGGTTTTTGTTTGTCTGTATGTGTACCTATTGTAATCGTTTTGTATAAGTCGGTAATTATCCATTAAAGTATGACAAGCAGTCATTTCAAAATGTATGAGAGTTATGCAATTGTGTATAAATGAATTGGTGTATATGAATGAGGAAATTATGTACGGATTTGAGACCTATAGTTGTATATGATTTTGGAATTTGTATATGAAATTGTGTATGATGTGGAATATATTTATGCTTGCTTTGGGAATTAGATTGGATTATGAGATTGGTATGTTGAGTTGAGAAAATTTATAGGGATTGGATTTGTATAATGTGTTTTGGTAAAATGGATATATAAGAGTATGATTCAAGGATTGAGATATGGGCATAAGGAAAAATTTATATCAGTTTCGGATTGGATCAGTCTTAGGGTTTCCAACGCAACGTGACAGTGATTCCTAAAATATTTGTTCACGGATGTCGACTCCGTTTTGTTACGTATCGGAAATTATTTTCGATTCGATTTGTATTCGATTCGATACCTTCGTATTTGTTTCGCGTTTGCTTCCGCATGTTGTGATTCGAGTTATTCGATTTGAATTCACTTTGTTTCCTTCGTCATTCCTTCATTTTCGGTTGGGATCCGGTGCCCGGATCGGGTCCCAACACTTGTTCTCTTCTGCTTCTGCATAACTGCGTTTGATTTTATAGTTAAGTTAATTTTTTGCATTTAAGTCCCTAAATATTTTGAATGTTATGGTACTAGTTGGTATTCGACTAGTATTTTAAAAATCGTACTAGCCGATACAAAATTCTATTATTTTGTACCGTTTTCTGGCTAATATGGTACGAAATCCTATACTTTGGTTTTTCCCTATCTCTCATTCTACTTCGCTTCTTGCAATGCACATTTCCTCCTTTCTCGGACGTGTCGATTTGGACTACATTTCCTCTTTCACGCTTATGTCGTTTCTTCTCTTCACTGTTTCTTTGGTTTATACTTTATATTTTGGAGTTTTATCCATTGGCTTCATTTTATTCTTCATCTATCCACGTTTTTGGATTCTCATATATTTATACCAATCTTTAATTTTCCTGACCATTAAATTTCCTCCTTATCCCATTTTAAAAAATTAATTTCAACCTCGATTTTTTAAATTTATGATTTTATCCTCCCTTATTTTTAATTTTCTATATCCTTTATATTTAAATCAAATTTTATTAAACTTAATTTTCATTTTAAAATTCAAAAGATTAAAATGAGTATGAGATGAGCTAATTAAATACAACATCAAGTAAAGCCAACTATATCTTCATTTGTAAAAAGTTTAACAACTGAAACAAATCTTAATAATCTTTTAGTCTTCTTTTCATTATTACATATATTACAATTAACAAATATATTTAAAATTTCTTTCAACCATTTTTGTTGTAAATACGATTATTTTTTAAAGAAGTTCATCTTTGAAATGTCTAAAAAAAACTTAGTAGAAATTATTTTTAGCTTGATAGTTATAAAAATTTATAATTAAGTTTGTACATTTTCATTTTAATATATATATATAGTATCGCTCAAATAGTTAACACTAGTCGTATTTCTCTCACTCTTTTGCCACCTCACAGTAAATCATATTTGTATTGCAAAATCCACAAGATCTTTAAACTCTCTAGAGTTTAAAAATTCCATACACACTGTCCTAAGTAATTGATATTTGATACTTTTACTTGATCTTTGTAATGGATCATAAGATTCCCTCCACTTAGATATTCATCATTATCAATAGAACTTTTAAAATTAGTATAATTATTCTCAATTGATTGATAGTCATATTGAATATGTACTTGAAATTCAAGTTCATTATGATCACTAAGTTCTTCATAAACTAAATCAATGTTAAATCTATTTTTCATTTTAAAATTCAAAAGATTAAAATGAGTATAAGATGATATAATTAAATAGAAAATCAAGTAAAACCAGCAATATCAACTTAAAAAAATCTTATAACTGTAATGAATATTTAATCAATAATTTTAAATTATAGAAAAATAAAGAATGGGTTTTAAAATAATCTAAATTGAGAAAAATGATGAAGTAAAATGCAAATTGTTAAAAAATATCTAAAGAATTAGGCTATATATATATATATATCAATTATCTTGTCTTTTTTAGTTTTTTTTATTACATATATTATAATTGACAAATGTATATAGATTCTCCTTCAACCATTTTTTTTTTAAATATGATTAATTCTTTTAGAAGTTTATCCTTAAAATATCCTAATAAACACTAGGCAAAAAAATTTTTAAACATGGTAGTTATGACTTTAAAACACATATTATTCTTTACATAACCAACATAAAACTTGAATTGGTATCTGCCGAGTAGTTAACCTTGATTGTATTTCTCTAACTCTTTTTTTTACCTTACAATAAATCCTATTTGTATTGCAAAATCCACAAAAATCTTTGTCTCTTTGGAATTTTCAAATTCCATACACAATATTCATTGTGGTACTGCCCTAATTAATTGATCCTTATTAATTTTACTTGATTCTTGTAAAGGATCATAAGATTCTTCTCCACTTGGATATTCATCATTATAAATAAAAACTTCTAAAATTAATATAATTAGTCTTAGCTGATTTATAGTAATGTTGAATATGTACTTGTAATACAAGTTTAGGATGATCACTAAGTTCTTCATAAACTTCATTATGAGTGTTTACATCAACAATCTTAAACCTAACTTTTCATTTTAAAATTCAAAAGATTAGAATGAGTATGAGACGAGATAATTAAATAAAAAATAGAGTAAACCCAATATATCTTTATTATAAAAAGCGTAACAACTTTAAAAAATCTTATTAATTTTAATAAATATTTAATCAATAACTTTAAATTATAGAAAATAAACAATGGATTTTAAAATAATGTAAATTGGGAAAAAATGATGAAATAAAATGCAAATTGTTAGACAAACATAACTAAATAATTAGGCAAAATCAAGTATAGATTTATATAATTAGTTATCCTCTTTTTCAATTTTTTATTGTTACATATTTTAGAATTGACAGATATATAGATTCTCCTTCAACCATTTTTGTTATAAATATGTTTAGTTTTTTAGAAGATTATCCTTAAAATGTCTTGATAAAAACTTGGCAAAACTATTTTTAACCTGGTAGTTATGAAAAAAATTATAATTAAGTTTCTATGTCTTCACTCTTTTTATAACACATCTTATTCTTTTCACTCTTTTTAGTATCTCTTGAATGGTTATCTTTATCTTATTGCTCTCACTCGTTTTCCACCTCACAATGAACCCTATATGTTTTGTAAAATCCATAAGATCTTTAAACTCTTTAGAATTTGCAAATTTCATACACAATATTCATTATGGTACTACCCTAATTAATTGATTCCTAATACTTTACTTGGTCTTTGTAATGGATCATAGGATTCCTCTCCACTTTGATATTCGTCATAATCAATAAAACTTCTAAAATTAGTATAATTAGTCTCAACTGATTGATAGTCATATCAAATATGTACTTAAACTACACCCTCTATGTTTACATCATCAACGTTAAACCTATTTTTCATTTTAGAATTCAAAAGATTAAAATGAGTATAAGATGAGCAAGTTAAATACAAAATCAAGTAAAACCAACAATATCTTTATTGTTATGAGGAAAATTTGTTCTACTCTTTCAGATTATATATATATATATATATATATAATATTTCTTTGAAAGAGTCGAACAAATTTTCCTCATAAAAAATAACTGATTACTTGCATCTTAATATATATGCCACAATTAAAATTATCTAAAAAAGACTATATTATAAGTAGATTAAAGGGACATCATTGGTTCACTACAATCAATACAAAATTAGGTTATTGGCAATTAAGACTACATAACAATACCAAACTATTAATAGCCTTTACATGTCTCCCAAAAAACATTACCAGTGGAATATTTTACCTTTTGGATTAAAACAAACTCATGGTATTTATCAAAGATTTATGGATAACAATTTAGAAGGATAGAATAATTTACCTTAGCGTATATTGATGAAATTATTATATTTTCAAATAAAGATAAGGAAGATCATTTTAAAAAGGTAAAAGAGGTTCTCACTAGATGTCAACATAAAGGACTAATTTTAAGCAAAACGAAAATTGATTTAGCACAACAAAATATAGAATATTTAGGTATAGAATTTCATATTGGATTTTTAAAATTACAACCTAACATCTTTGAAAAAATACACAATTTCCCAAGCACCTTAAAAAACATAACTGAAGTTCAAAAATTTCTTGGATTACTAAATTATATCTCTGATTAAGGGGTTCTTAAAGATTTAGCTAAAGACAGAAAAAGTTACAGCTTAAATATAGTACAAAAACCAATGGATATGGACAAAAGAAGACATTGCAGTGGTACATATTTTAAAAAATATTTGCAAGAACTTACCAGCATTATATAATTATAATGATAAAGATACACTATTAGTACAAATTAATGCAAGTATAAATACATGGGCTGACTGCCTCCTAGCACAACCACCCAAGTTAAGGAATTATATCTTATGTAAATATATCAATGGGACTTTTAAGCCCACTGACAGGAAATATCATATCCATGAAAAGGAAACACTTGTATGTATTAAAACATTAAGAAAATGGAAAGTTGATTTATTACCTGTTAAATTTCATATTCAGACATATTCTAAGTATTTACGTGGATTTACTACATATAATATTAAAACAAATTACAATCAAGGGCGCTTAATTAGATGAAAATTAGAGTCAAATCAATATAATTTTCAAATACATTATATAAAATATTATGCTAACAGTCTTGCAGATACCTTAACTAGAGAATGGAAGCAACAATCCTAATCCTCAAGGATTCACTCACTAAAAAGGAAGTAGAATTATTAGATCTTTAACAGTAAGTAGGGTCAGCAACAAAAGAGATTAATCAGTTAAGATCAACCATTAATCTTCTCGAAAAATAAAACATTACTGCCATCCAACCAATTACCCCTCAACAAATTACCCAAACGCTTTTATCCCTTGCTACTTTAAACATTTCAGCTGAACTTATTCATCCATTACCCAAATATGAACCATCAATCTCTCATAAACATTAGAGAATCTAAAGTGTATGTTATTTTTAATAGACCAATGGTAGGATATATGATGAATGACATAAGGCTTTTATCTATATTATTGGAAAATCTTCAATCATTCATCGAAGTTATTCAAACCGTTTCGAAGTAGAAAAAGCTTTAGCTGAATTTAGAAATCCTACATTAAAACCTCACTATAAACAAGCCCCAGAAAAATAGCCATTAGATTCAAGAATCAAAACATTGGGAGAACCTATCAATATGGAAAGAATTAATGTTGTACCTACAAGAGCATTAAAGGACGAAATGAAAAGAATTGCTCATGAGAGTTTCTATGATTGTTTTCAAACACTCAATGAATGGAAGGGGGAACAAAAGATGTTTCAATATTACCCTTAAAACTGAGGACGATATGGACCCAAAGTTATCATTTTCCCAGAAATAAAAGCACTCACCACTTATCTCTTTTTCCAAAGTAGTTTAGTGGATACTATTTATGTAACCAATTTAAACAGTCTTACCGACTTTCCAGTTAGATTCACTTTTGCAGTTAGAAACTACAAAGAAAGATTTGCAAAAGAAAGAGAAATCTTTATCAAAGTTTTCAGCAACTATCCAATCTTTAAAAAAGCAGACAATTTCGAAGACTCAGACATACAACTATCTCGAATAGCTTATGTACAGGTAGGGATTAGCAATGGTATGTATCCACCCATCGACGAACCACCAAAACGTGAATTCAATTGGGATCTCATCAATCAGCTTAACCTTCATTGCATTGACGGTGTTTATTAGCAATGTCTAAAAATTACTCTAGAATCATTGATTAAACTCAATTACAGATGACCAAATATTCTGATGACATCAGCTTATCGTACACCTATATCTACTAATTCCTTCTAAGTAACAAATCGAAGAAAATTTCTCAATCATATTCGGAGTATTCAGCATATTATCAGAAGATTGGAAGCAATCCATTTGTCAATAACTCCAGCAACATCCATCTCACCAATGTACCAACTATCCTTCCACTTCAAAAGAAAAAGATGATAGCTCCTCAATTAATGTAATTATTGAAGAGTGATGCAAGAAGTGATGTAATTATTTTCAATTATGTAAGTCACTTATCTGTATGCCACCTATGAAAAACAATCTCAAAAGTAAAAGCAGATTCTCTTGACAAAGAAATCTACTTTTACTATTTCTCAACAATAAAAGCAGATTCTCTCGACAAAAAAACTACTTTTACTATTTTCTTATCTTTAGTTGTTTTAGGACACTTCTAAGTGCCCTTTGCCTATGTAACGAAAGAGCCCTCAGCTCTCTATGAGAAAATAAAAACTTTGTTTATCATCTTTTATCTAAACTCTTCAAACCTCTCAGTCAGTTACAACCTAAAGATTGACATTAGAAAGGAGAACGCAAAGAGCAAAACAAAAGGTCTAATCAATTGTGTTTTTAGTTTTTCATCCTTTTATATATTTCACTTTATTAATTTATCTTATTTTTGCAATATTTTACACCTGTTCTCTTTATTATTTATTAAAGATGCCTATTGGTACTACTTGTAAAAATATTCATCTAGCAATAATACATATTGAAAGAAAGATTTCACTTAGTAAAAACCTTATTAAAACTTTTAGTTACACTTATAATTATTTAGAAAAATAAATTCTTCTGAAGCTACTCTTCATAGGTTTAAAGAAATACTAAATCGAGATACAGAAAATCAAGAACGATTAGAGTTAAAACAACTCTATAAACAATTTCAAGAACATTACAAAATCCATTATTCATGAATAGTTGTTATATTTGTCAATTTATGTCGCAATTATTTTTTATGCATAACTGTACACTCTGCAACCAATTATTAATAGAAACTATTCATTTAGAAACCTGAATATAGATTAGAAAAAGAGTATTTTGAAAGACGATATAACTATCTACGATTTTTTATAAATAATAATGGTTTAATTCCTATCAAAGAACGATTAGACATTGCAATTAATATTTATAATTTGCATAATCAAAATCTAATCCATAAATGTAACCAACTTATAGAATATCAAAGAATCTCTCATCAATCTAACTAACTTCACTATGACTGAAATAATTCAAGAATCTCATACCAACAGTAACAATAATAATAATATTTTAAACGTAGATACTTTAGAATTAACTGAATCTGCCGATGTTTTTCATATTAATATCCTATTATGACAAGAAGAAATAAATAGAAAAAATACAATTAAATATAAAAGATGGATAATATATTATAAACCATCCATTTAAAAACTTAATTAATAGAAAAATATCATTTATTATGAAAAAATTATACGTGAAACACCTATTATAACAGATCAATGTAATGGACATATTCGCATAAGTTTAATAGATCAAGAACAAATTTATGAACAGTTACAAAATATTTCTAAAGAAAAAAAACATAAAATTGGATATATTCATCTTTCTACAATTCAAATTTTGTTAAAATCTACCTTTTAAGAAGGAATAGATTCTCCTATTAGAATGGCTATAATTGATGAAAGAATGACTGCTTTAAAAGACCAAGTAATCAGAATCATGAATGGAAATTTAGCTTATGAAAAAATTAAATTTAATACCCACCTTAAATTAGGAATTCCTTTACAATTACAGAATTTAGATGAAACAATTAATATAGCTTATATATTTTATCGTAAAAATTTAATGACAACCGGACAATATCTTTTTTCAATTACTTGTTAAATTAGCTATGCTTTAACTAATTCTTATCATAGTATTGAATTTAAAAATATAGATCGAATTAATATCGATCAATTATTTAATGATATCGCTAAAGTAGGAATAAATCTAAAAACTAGTTTAAGAGAATTACCACATATCAATTATCCTATAAATACAAAATATACCAAGTTCTTATAATGTACCTCGTTTATTTTTAGGTGAAAATAAATTACTTAAACAATAATCTAACATTTTAAGATCATATTCTACAAGATTAGAAAAATCTATTAGGTTTTTTGAACCTAGAATATTTAATAAAGAGATAGACAAAAAATCAGAACAATTAGTTGATGAATTAATTGATATTAAGAAACAACTTCAAGAATTAAAAAGTCATCTCTAGAATACATTATGAGTGTTATTAAGCAATTATTTGAATTATTAGACAAACAACTTAATATTGAAAATCAATTAAAATAAATAATATAACTATTAAATCAAAATTATCAATCACAACAATTTAATGAAATCAATGAAGTTTATAAAATATTAGAATCTTTAATTAAATGCTATGAAAAATTATTTAAAATAGTATATCCAATAGAAGAGAGAATAGAAAAAATAGAAAAATTAATAACAAAATATTTTAATTATTAGGATAAATAGATGTGATCATATTTTATCGATTAAGCTAATAGATTATGACTATCTCACTTTCTCTTTGGCTTAAGAATAATAATATGAATAAGTAAAGCCTAAACAAAAGGAGATTTGATTGGTTATTAAAGGATAAAGGAAACCTAGAAATAGAAAATATGTTTTCATCAAAGGAAATTTTCATTTTATCTAAAAAAATGAGGGGTCATTATTACTAATTGGGTTCCAAGTTAATAGTGATGGGTCCGCTATACCTATTAGGGTGTCCATATTAACTCAAATGGACAAAATTATGATAGGATTTGGGATTCCATCAAGTTTAAATTGTATATGTGATATTAATTTAACGTTAAGGTTATTGTTAAACAATATGAAATGTTATAGTGAAACACGTAAAAATTTGTAAAAGGTAGATATTATCAAGGCTTCAAAATTAGGGTAAAATAAAAAGTCCAGTAACTTTGTATAAGTCAAAACACCAAAAATATATATATAAATTCTTAAATAAGCTTAGAAACACATGTATGATAATATTTTAACACTAGAATTCTCTATCTATTCACTAGTTTGTTGTATGCCTTTAAATTGTAATTGTGCTACTCTAGTTCTGTTTAGCTCGATGGAAGTAAAGTTCTTGTTACATAATAGCTCAGTGTCAACTCTAGCAATCCATTGCCTCTTTAATTTTCTATGAGGATGCTAGCAAATTGTCATAGCTTATAACCTCTCTATTCATCATTGCATGCTTTTTAATTCGTAGTACCATCATAGTTTTGACCTGTTATACTATTCTTTTTTTTTTCCTTTAAAGCAACTAACATTGATTTCCTCTCATGGTTTGAGATAAAAGATTTGAAGGCAATTAGAACTAGATTTTTATCAATAAAAGAGATTCCAGTAGATATAAGTTAAGACAAGAATTCTTTATAGTTGCGCTTGTTATTCTTGACATGGCATTGATCCATAATTGACTTGCACACATCATAAGAAAAGTTACAGGTGAAGAAAATATGTTTAAGAGTCTTGATGTTGTTTTTCGTACAAGAAGCATTTATTCTCCAGGTTGAGAAAATGCATATAGCTTAGAGTAGCCTACTTCCCTTTAACTAAAAACCACGTATGGAATGAAATCATTAGTAATAAATTCCTATCCTAAACAACCTTACTCCAACTTTAATGCTCACCTTTATCCCTTAAATTTCCTTGTAAGAGTCATTTATGAATGTACCAAACCTGCTTCTCAACCAAACATATTCATCTTCTTTGTGATTGCCTAGGTTATAAATTGGTAATAGATGCTTGATCTATATTGGAACCTCACTCTAGAGGCCTTCTTTGGTACATACTTCATCCTTAGAATTCTTTGGGAATGCACTCAGTAAGAAGAATATACCTAGTTACTAAAATATAGCTTGTCAAACACTAATTGTCAAAGTAAAGATATGTTGTTCTCCTATTCCCAGTTCTACTTTTGTTATTTTCTAAAAAGATGCCCTTTGACTTCATTCATCTTCTTTGTGATTGCCTAGGTTCTAAGTTAGTAACAAGTGCCTGATCTCTATTCAAACCTCACTCCAAAGGCCTTCTTTGATCCATGCTTTTACCTTAGGATTCTTAAAAAATGTATTCAATAAGAAAAATATATCTGGTTATCAAAAATGTCTTGTCAAACAATAATTGTCAAATTAGACAAATGTTTTTCTCCTATTCCTAATTCTACTTTTGATATTTTTTGAAAAGATATGCCTTAACTTCAGGAGTTGGGAGAAAAATCATATGAATGAAGTTTTGTTATCTATTTCCCGTAAGCTTTTGCCCTTTAGAATGTAGGTATGCACCTATATGACCTATAATGACTCCTTATCAACTAGGGTTCATATTCTTTTGGCTAGCAACACCTTGTTAGAAAGAATGATTATAACAATTCCTAGACTCCTCTTTGATTATGGTTTATAGATCTTACTCCATCCCACTTTTTCATGGTATTTTTCTTCTTAACCTCCAACCTACAGAAACCTCCTTATTAACTTATCTATTGAATTGAACACACCCTTGGTAGGAAAAAAATGTGAAGTGCAATAAATATGCAGAGAGCTAAGTACTGACTTAATCGATTGGAGAATCCTTACATAAGATAACATCCTATTACATTATAATCCTAACCTCTTTTGTATCTTCTTAATTAAGGTGATCCACTCATTAAACTAAAGTCTACTTGTAGTTAGGGAAGTCCTAGATACTTAAAGGGGAGGCTGCTTCACTTGTAATCCAGTTATAGTTAAATTTGTTGTAAAGATTTTGTCATGGCACTAGATGATAATAGCAGATGGTTACTACTCTTATTCATCTCTAAGCCTAAAAGCTCTTTAAAAGAGTTCAAGGATGACATTAGAGTTCTAATTGATCCATTATGAGCTCTAGACAACATAATAAATCATCAAAAAAGGCAAGGCAAAATGACCTCAGTTTATTGCATCTGTTATGGGACTTGAAGAAGAATCAAGTTGTATATTGTAATCATCAACCGAGTGAGGGTTTTGTGTATAATATAAATAAGTATGGGAATATAATATCCCTATCTGAGTCCCCTCCCTTCTTTAAATAGTTGAGAAGGTTCTCCATTTACCAAAATTGAAAAAAGAGAAAGTGGTAACACATATAATGATCATGATTGATTGGCACACATATACTCAAATAAAATCTTATTAAAGTAATCTTCATGTTTTCCTTATCCTAGGTCTAACATTGTGTCTTAAGCTATAAATCTTGTCTCTAACTCTAACTCTAATTGCCTCCCTTCGTCTACTCTTCATAATTGCCTTTCATATTGTAAAATTGGGCCTTTTATATTATATATGGTTAGTTACACGATTGTGTGAGTGATTGCATATCACCTCAAAATCATGACTTTACACATTTCCAATAGCTTATACAGATTTGTATCTTCATATGGGTAAAAGTAACATCTTCAAAGCTTTACGAATTCACAATCACTTACATGGTCTCTTACATGGTCATCTATGATACTTACATGAGCACGTATATATTAACATGGACGTACACTCCAAAATAGCTCTAATTCTTACATTTTATGCCCCAAATTTACTTAAAATTTCCTCCTTTTGATCAGTGAAGGAAATTTAAACCTAAAAACATACTAAAAAAGATAATTACCTAAAACAACGAAAAACTCCTAAGTAACAAGCAAAATAAGCTAAATGTGGGTATAAAAATATAGTATATTAAGCGTTTATCAATCAACACCTAGAAACCTCAAACACTCACTTTTCTATCCCTCACCTTAGTTGCAGTATCTGCCACTTGCTTAATCAAAAGGATGGGATATAATGGCTCCAGATATCAAAGTGATGAAGGAGGGTGCAAAATTTTAAACATCAACAATGGTGGGGTTCTTTTCAAGTAAACAACCCCAATTCCCCTTAGTTAATAGTTAGGCACATAAGATATAAAAAGGGAAAGTTTGTGTAAGTTTTTGCTTTTAAAGGAAAACCCAATTCTTTTTAATTTTACAATAGATGTAGGAGCAAAGAAATACCAGGAGTAGCACCTTGACATATACAAAACTTTATATTGTTTCTTTAACCTTAGAAACTAAGTATAGAGAATATTATACAAAAAAGCGTTCCGTTGTGGATTAATTTTCACATTATAACCTTAAAATACTAGTCAACTAAAGGCATAAAAATATGATACAGTCAACATTTACCAATCATCAACACCTAGAAACCTCAAAAACTCCCTTTGCTAACCCTTGCCTTAGATGAAGAAAGATTGTTCGAGAGAATTTAATGATTAACCTCTAGTATATGCCACTTACTTAATCCAAAGGATAGGATATAGTGGCTCTAAATATCAACGTGTTGAAGGAGGGTGCAAGATCTTAGAACTCATCACTGGTGGGGTTCTTTTTAGGCAAACAACCCCCATTCTCCCTGGTTAATAGTTAGGCGTACAAGATATGAAAACAAAAAGGTTTGTGTAAGTTTTTACTTTTAGAGGAAAACCTAATTCTTTTTAATTTTACAATATATGTAAGAGCCAAAGAAATACTAGGATTAACCCCTTGGCATATACAACACTTTCAACTTTTTCTTCAATTTTAGAGACTAGGGATTAGTGTGGAGAATATTATACAAAAAAAGTGTTCCATTGTGGATTAATTTTCATAGTTACCTTTAGAATACTAGTCAATTGAGGACTAGCCTTTCCATTTTCATATCTTGTGTGCCTAACTATTAACCAAGGGGAATGGGGGTTGTTTGCCTAAAAAGAACCCCACTAGTGTTGAGGTATAAGATTTTGCACCCTTTTTCAGCACTTCGATATCTGGAGCCACTATATGGCATCCTTTTGATTAAACAAGTGGCAGATACTAGAGGTTAATCTTTGAATTCTCTCTAACAATCTTTCTCTAATTAAGGTGAGGGTTAGCAAAGGGAGTGTTTGGTTTGTAGGTGTTGATGATTGATAAACGCTTAATGTACTATGTTTTTATGACCACATTTAGCTTGTTTTGCTCATTATTTGGGAGTTTTCATTATTTTAGGAACTTATTTTTCTCTAGTATGTTTTCAAGTCTAAGATTCCTTCATGAATTAAAAGGAGAAAATTCGAGTGAAATTGGGACATAAGATAGAGCTACTTTGGTAATACAAGCCCATATGAACATGTACATGCTCATGTAAGTATATACATCACCATATAAGAGATCGTGTCAGTGACTATGAATTTGTAAAGCTTTGAAGATGTTACTTTTACCTATGTGAAGATACGCATCTATGTAAGCTCTTAGAAACGTGTAAAGTTAGGATTTTAAGGTTTTGAGATACACGATCATGTAACTGACTATGTATAATCTAAAAACCCTAATTTTGTAATATAAAAGGAAATTATAAAGAGTAGACGGAGGGAGGCAATTAGAGTCAAAGTTAGAGACAAGATTTAGAGCTGGAGACAAAATTTTAGACTTCGGATAAGGAAAACATGAAGATTACTTTAAGAGATCTTATATAGAGCAGTCTTTCATCAAAGTTTCAAGAGGATTAAATTAGAGAAAAGGGGATATATATCATGAATTCTTTTCTTTTTAATTATTCTTCTAAATTTTTATGTTTATTTCATTTTCTATGTTTAGAAACTAAGTTTGTTTAGTGCCTAGGTAGGATGAACCCTAAGTTAGGATGGATATTGTGATTTGATCTCTTATTTACTATAATTTGATTGATTCATTAATTCATTGTGATTCAATTATACATTTTCATTCTCATTCTAAAATTGATATATCTGGGACATTATTTTAAAGTTTGATTTCACATGATTGAGATTAAGAAATACTTTTGTATGAATAGATCTACCATAATTGGAAGGATTTATATGTAAGCCTAGAGATAGGTCAACATAAATACTTTAGATTATGGTTAAACCTAAAACTGAAATTCACTAATCGAGTAATGCAATCTTATGAGTTTTAACTATAAAGAGGTTTTACTTAATCAATTGAGGATTAGTTGATAATAGTCTTGAAAAAGATATTAACATAAGATAGGAATTTTTACGATCCAATGCTCAATACTTGACTTGCATAATAAATGGTTGATGCTTAAGAGATCTTATGATGATTTATTACTTAGGTACTAGCTATTTGATATTGATTAACCATTGTATTATGTATGTTCTAATTCATTATTGTGTAGACTTTTAGTTTAGTTTAATTTTAATTATACCATCATCTTATTCATCGAATAGATAATTAAAAAGTGCTTATTATTAATTCTTGTATTCCTCGTGGGATTGACCTGCACTTGCTAGTGCTAACCACAACTACATTGTACACTTACTGTTTTAAAATACATAAAATATCACACATCAATAGTTTATTGGGACATGTGAGGAAGCTATTGTTAGGGGTTCAGGGGGAGCTAAGGAACATGTCCCTAAGATTGGAAGTCTTGGTGAGGGGTAAGGGTAGGAAAGTAATATCCGTCCAGTTAGGGGATAGTTCACTGGCATCCATTTTTACGAAAAGTAATGATACAGAGATTGTAGAGGAGTGTTTAAAAAGTTTTTCATTGAATGGTAAATTGAAGCTTGCTTAGGAGAGTAAAAATTAAGAAAAAGGTGTAGCCCTTGAGATCTAGACAACTAAAGAAAGGTCTTTAACCACCAATACCAAGGAAGTAGTTAATGTAGGTAATAAAAGTTGGTAGAAAGACAATGAATCCACCAAAAACATGTTTAAAGAGAACTACTAACAATAACATCTAGTTAAAATCTTGCTGAGACGGGGGTCTGGGGAAAGAGAACCATTAAGAAGCAAGTATAGATGTGGAGGACAAAGGTTTTGGAGTTGTTAAGTCATTTTCTTTTTATAGTTTTCTAATGTTGAATGGAATATTAAGCATCCAATTCAACTTACGTAAAATATTTTTAAAAATATTTGGAAAAATATGTTACATATATTGTAAGGGCCTTTATATTTTCTTTAAATACATATACACATGTTTATGTTATAAAGAGAAAGAAATGAAAAAAAAAACTCACTTCTTTAATCATAAGAACTTATATCTTCTTATAAAAGTGAAAGTACCTTTATATCAGATAACAAATAGTGATACTTATATATAATTAAATATTTTTAAAAATAATTTATAAAGTAATTAGTTGTTTGACCTACATGTGCATCTAAAATAATAATGTTATGAAAATATTGCAATGTGTAAAAATATAAAATTAAAAAATAAATAATTATTTTTATGTATTTAACTAAATAACAAATAAATATGGCAATTTTAAAATAAAATTATTATAAATAAAAAAAAGTTCTTTTGTCTATAACATAGAATAAAAAAAATAATTTACCTAAATATATAATTAGAACATAGAAGTGATTATCAAAATATTCAAGATATAAAACACATATTTATATAATTAGAAAAATAATCATTCTAAAAGTGGAAATACGAAGAAGATATGTGAAGTTATGCATTCTTACAAGTATGATAACTACTATCACAAAAATTAAATAATTTATATTTAGTAATCTAAGTATAATTATTTTACTATTGAGAAAATTTTAAACATAATGTTTCATCATTTTAAGTTTAAAACTCATTTAACCTTTTAGTCATGGTAATTAAAATAATTATACAAATAAAATTATAAAATATCTTTTAATAAATCTCCATCTTTTTATAGATGATTTATGTTTGTTAATACTGATTACTACATTAACCAATAATTATTATTTTTCTTTCCCAAGTTCAACTTTTAGCATTTTAGAAATTTAAA
The DNA here is from genome assembly GCA_027564335.1 of Erythroxylum williamsii. Classification (NCBI taxonomy): domain Eukaryota; kingdom Viridiplantae; phylum Streptophyta; class Magnoliopsida; order Malpighiales; family Erythroxylaceae; genus Erythroxylum; species Erythroxylum williamsii. Next base: position 33,929,017 of record JANITW010000008.1, read on the forward strand.
TATTACGACATACTAATAATATAATCATAAATTTGTTATTACTGGAAAAGATAATGTATGTGCCATAATATTTTCTAATTAATCAAGATATTCTTCTTAAATTATGTAGTTCTAAACGAAATAAAACATAAATTAGTAAAAGATTAATATGAATAAAGATTATTAGAATTTAAATTTATTTAAAATACATATAAACGGAATTCAAAATATTCCTAATAAATGAATAAAAAAATTGTACTACATAAAAGATAAAAAAAAAGATTTTCAATCGTTAAAGAACTTTTTTTAAACAATCATATATCTAGTATTGATTTTTTTTTCATTTACGCAATGAAGTCATTGTTGTTCACAGTCAAAAAACCACCAGACTATCTAAAGTGTCTTGGTTTAATCATTTATAGAGTAACACTTTCAACCCTAAACCTCTTTAATTACTTGGTTAGCGATTAGAAATAAGTTTAAGACCAAAAGTCAATGGCATGACAATATGGATTCTACCTATATATTATGTAAGATGGTAATGGAAGATAGAGATCACCTCTTTTTTTTATGTAGTTTCTCTAAAGCAATATGGAGCATGATCCTACACTTAATTACAGGTGGCATATACATGTGTGACTAGGAACAAACATTGAGCTGGGTTATTAGTGATTGGACCAAATTTATACTACAAATTAGGCCTGTTTTCTTTAGTGATTATGCATTTGTTGACTCCTGATCTATGA
>JANITW010000008.1:33940763-33970257 GCA_027564335.1 Erythroxylum williamsii
AAAAGAGTGCACATAAATTGAACTATATAAGAGGTCATGGGATTCAAAATTATGAGAGGAATATGATTCAATTAGTGACTATTTGGGGCTTCTTTTTATTGGTAGGGGCTCGCTTTTGTTAACCAAGCTCCAAGTTGGCAGTGGTGGGTCCCCTTTTACCCATTAGGGAGTTTATGTTGGCTCAAGTTGATGGAAACGTTGATAAGATTTTGGTTTCATTAATTTAACATTAGATGTTTAAGGTTATTAAAATGTTAAGGTTACTTTTGATACTTAAAACATTAGGGTCTAAACTTGAATCTAATAACATGTAAATTTTGGCCCTGGAGATTTGTACTAAAATTTAGCTTAAGCCTCAATGTTTGTTAGTGTTCAAAAAAAGATCCTAACATTTCTCATACCATACTAGTTGAAACTTAGATTTAGAGAACTTAAACTTTCATCAAAAGTTTCCATTTAATAACAACGATGTAGCCAATTTTTGAGTTTAGGGGTCCTATTGATGTCATATTGGTATCTTAGCTAGTAACCCATTATACATAAACCAAATTGCCACAAGTTAACGTAGACTCCTGATGGGAGTTCAAGATGAAAAGCTTTGGTATTCTTAATGGTGGTCGTGGTGGTTGTTGTCATTAGCAAAATTGAGAAAAGTCGGACTATAAACACGTAACATTATCAACAAATTCATCCAATTTAAGTTGCAAACTCATGTGTCATTTAGGAATGAAATTGCATAGACTATATCTCAAAACTACATGATGACGTACTAGTAGATTGCAATATTAATCCTCATTACTTCCTGTCTTCGACCTGGTCATTTGCTAACGACCTCATTTGGGCAAGTTGAGAATTAGACAAGAAGATGGAAAACAAAAAATACATCTAAAATGACTTTATTGCTAGAAATTATCTTTATTTTAATGTGTCAGTATTGATGGATTCGAAGTGATGATAAAAAATGTAACTGAATGTGTTTTTAGATATATTGTTGTTTAAAGCTTTCTAAAACACAAAACCTAAAGAGAAAAATAATGTTTTATATGATATAATGTTTGCCCCTTGTATTTTGTTGTGAATGTTGGTGCTTAAAATGACTTTTTGTTGCCTTGCCTTATATGAATTTGTCATAATAAATTATGTTAGTATATGTGATTATTTCATTAAATTTTGAAAAGATAAAATTCATATACACAATTAACCTCTTTTGTGTGTACTATTTGAAGACCAACTATTCCTATTTTAACATACTTAAAAGTTATCAAATGTATAACATTAAAAAAATGATAACAATTAGCAATATAAATTGACGTACTGATATCAATAATCTTATTGGCCTCAAAACACATAAGATTAATTAATATATTATAATTTACATTAAGAGAAAATTATTTCATTGTATTTAGAATTAACTTCACTATATTCATCAACATTTCTTTCTTATTTATCTTTATCATTCCCATTTTATTTTTTTCTATGTGCCACTCTTTCATAGTAATAACACTCAATATTGGCATACCCCATAGAAATTTGCAACTTTAAATGTCTAACTAAAATAAATGGCGTATTATCCAAAGTTTTTTTTTTTGGAAAATAAGATTGTCTTTTTAATGCTATAGGAACATTGATGTAATGCATATTACCTAAAATTTTAATATAATAACAAGTATAATAGTCTTTTTAATGCAATAGGCATACTACTATAATGCATATTATCTAAAATTTCTATGTTAACAAGAATAACAATAGTCCTTTTTAATGTTATAGGCATGTTCAAGTCTTTAATAGGAATTACCAAAGGTTGGAAGTTTGGTATCACATTTATCATCAATTATCCCAAAAGCTATTTTTGGACATACTTGGAACAATGCTTCACGATATTAATAACAACAATTAAGATGTTTTGTTAACCTAATCCTCCCTCTCTCACACAATGAAATATGCTACTATTAGAAAGTATTACCTATTTTTACTACTTGTTTTTAATTTCTTGTGGATCAATTTCTATTTTAATTAGGCAGGCTTGATCTTGAAGAAGGGCAAAAAGGACACTTGTTCAAGATTTATTATTATGAAAAACAAAATAAATAATAAAAAAGGAGTTTTATTTTATCTCATTTTATTCTTTATTATATTATTTTCATTGTCATTTGTTGATGTTGTACTGTTAGAAAGAATTACATACCAAGAAGTACGGAAATTAATGAAACCATTTTATTAGGAAAAATGTTACACATCCTTTGAAAGATATTCGTTAGATCAAAACAGGCCGAACTTTTCTAGTACTTGCGCCAACTTGCGAATCCACCGTCACCTTTTTGTCCCTATATGCACTCATCCCTTCAGGACATTTTGGTCACTATATTTTCACCCCAGCAAGCACACACACACACACTTGAATTTCAACCCTCAAAGCCGCGTGCAGCCATCCAAAACCTCGGTTCACGCCCACCGTCCGATTAATGTATCTCCGTACTGCCACGTGGACCCGTCCCATTGGGGATTAAATCGATAAATAGAAAAACACTTGAAACTAAATAGATGCTTTTTAATTTTTCCAAAAAATTATCTCCAAATTTTGAGAGAGAGAGGGAGAGGGTTACTATAAAAGACGTCACCGGATAGAGCAATTAAATCACTCAAATCCTTCTTTATAATTTTCCTATTTTCTCATAAACATAACATTTCGCTCTCTCTCTCTCTCTCTCTCTAGGAAGCGCCTATTTTTGTTTTACTTTGTTTCTTTCTCCCTCTAACCAATCGACGATTAACCCAATCAAATCGCCACGCCGTTAAACCTCTCACTACCGGCCTCGGTCGCCATCGCCGCCGTCATCGAACAGCCTGTCCAGACCTTTGTACCTGAATTAATTCAAAATAAACTTGGAAACAGAAGCACCTAAACGACATCGTTCGCTAGCTTCCGGCCGGCGATTTGGTTTCCGGCGATTTGAAAGGTGCGCACAATTATTAACCTGCGCACTCCCTATCATGCTGAAAAAAACTCTTTGACCTGATTAATCGCATTCCAGTCATTGTCTATACGCTCCATTTTTTATACAAAGGTTTGCTTTGGCCTTCCCTTTGTCTAAACCACGTGCCTTGATTTTCGGCTCGGATTTTCCCGTTTAAGTTGTGTTTCGTGAGTTTAGGGTTTGCGATTTCGGATTTAAGTTTCGTTTTGTGCTCTAGGGTTTCCAATTTGGAACTCTCAGACTTCCGAAGTTTCATTCCGTTTGATTTTACCTTGTTGCTCATGGATCTGTAGTTTGCCCCGTCGGTTTCCTTTTATCGTCTGCTTTGATTTTGGATGAGTTTAGCGATTGTTGAATTTGGATTCTCGTGGTTTTCAATCGATATTTGTTTTGACATTTAGTCTGCTGCTTTGGACTACAGTCCGCACTTCCCTCGTTCATCTGAGACTGTTTGATCTTCCAAGTATGTCACTTCAGTTCTGCGTTTGAAGTTCTTGTAGCGTCTTGTCTGTGACTGTTGACAAATTATTTGAACTTTGACTTTTGCTTTACAATTGGATGTAGCTAGTTACTTGTGGACGAAGATATAATGCTGATTTTTCGATTATTATCACCTGAAAAAGCAGTGATCTTTCTATTTACATATGCATGACGTACAATTTTCCACTTCTTGTAGTCTGAAATTAAGCAATGAAGAGCAGTTGTCGACCAACCTTGCTTTCTGTTTCTGAGAAAAAAGATTGCCACGCCAAATTCCTTTAAATTTACCGAATTTTGAGTTTCTTCATCTATTTAATTTCTTTTGTTGATGTTTCTTTTAATCATTCTGCTACTTTTGTTTTCTAGAGATACTTTTGGAAGAAAACATGATACACTGCAGTGTCTACATAATGCTTTTTGGATGCTAGAACGTTGCCATTTAAAAAATTCCATGTAGGACGATGGCCTTCTTTAGGAACTACTCTGACAAAACAGTTTCACGCAGTGTCTTAGAAGAAAAGGGGCAGGGACGACAAGTCAATAGAATGGTAGGGAGTGAAGATATAGATGGGGGCTTTAGTGGAAGAGAGTTTGATATGAATATGGATGCACAGTATGAAAGTGATGGGGAGCCAGATAATGCTGTTGGATTCCATGGTGGTCCAGTACCTGACAATGACGTAAGTTTGAGTGATTCTCATTTTCAGCCTCCTGGAAGGAGAAATGCAGCTGGAAAGTGGGGTTCGAGTTTTTGGAAGGACTGCCAACCTATGGGCTCTCAGGGTGCATCAGATTCTGGGCAGGATTCAAAATCAGATTATAAACTTGCAGAAGGCTCGGAAGATAATGTATCAGATGAAAGAGATGATAAATTAGTGTCGGAAGATGAAGAGGGGCAAAAAGAACTGAGTAAGGGACAAAAGGGCCATTCTGATGTTCCTGCAGAGGAGATGTTATCTGATGAATACTACGAGCAGGATGGCGAAGATCAAAGTGACTCCATGCACTACAGGGGGTTCAACCGTTCTGTTGGGGTGAACTCAAGACAGCAAATGCCCCATGTACCGCATAATAATGTATCAAGGATTTCAAGAGCTTTACCCAGCAATGATGATACTGAAGATAACAACAATGATGATGGTGATGCTGATTATGAGGAAGAAGATGAAGACGATGGTAATTTCTTTGCTATTGCTATGTATATGATACTAGATGTTAATATCCTTTTTTTAGTTGTATAAGAATGGAAAAAGTGCACCTATTTTCCAGACTTTGAATTTATCCCTCCAATTTGAAATCCTAAGTCAGTCTTTCCTTTTTCTTTTGAATCCTATACAGAGGATGATCCAGATGATGCAGACTTTGAACCTGATTATGGTGTCACAAGTGCTCGGCAAGGAAGCAAGGTTATCATCCTTGCATTATCATAATTGTTATCTATTCCTTTTCCATTGTTTTGATATAGTATTAGCATATGCTGATTGGGCACCATTGAGATTATTTAAATTTGCAACTGTGCCATTCATCTCCCTTTGTTATATGACATAAAGCAAGTTAGCTCTGTGAATTGAAGAGGCTGAGCCACCAGTGCCATGTGGGCTTTAAGCTTGTTCATCCTCTGCGATGGACTCATTAAAGTAAAGAAGAAATTTCTTCATGAAATGTGAATGGGAATTTGAGACTAGATTTGATTTAACAATGATAATTTAAGAAAAAGTGTGATCAATCTTTGGGCACATGACTTAAATTGCTTTAGAATGTGTTTTTTTCATAAAGGGAAGCTCGGGATGCATAGATTTGGATGAAAATATTTTTTGCTCAGAAGTGAGTTATAATTTGAAAACATCCTTGTTAAAACTGTGTCCGCTGTTCTGTTGACTTATAATACTGTCTCTGTTGCATTAGTAAGTAAATAGGGAAGGAAGGGGGGATGAAACATTTTATGGTGGTTGCACATGCTGCATCATCTTACTTTCCTTTTGTACAGAAATATAATCATCCTAAATGGTGTCCTTTTTGGCTTACGTTTAAAGTGCAATAGGGACTAACTTGTGAGATGCTAGTACAAACTTTTTTTCTGTAACCTGGGACCAAATTAATTGCATGGGTGACATGCATTATATGCATTTCATCATATGTATATTCTTATTTTTGTTCTTGGTGTGTAGGGTGATTTTACTGGGTGGTGAACTCATATTAGATAATGAAGTGATAAATCATTCTCAATATAATAAAGACAAAGTGGTTTATGATTGTAAGCAGGACAAAGACTGGGAAGCTGAAGAATCAGATGAAGATGAGAACAGTGAGGATGATTTGGATGCCTTAGATGATGATAATTCTTATTACACAAGGAAACCTAAGGGTGGACATCGTGGTAAAGGTGGACGCATTACAAAGTCCGTGAGAGAACGCAAGTCATTGCATGAGGCTTCTAACAGACTGAAGAGAGTGAAAAGTTCATTCGAGGAGGATGAGGATTCAGCTGAGGACGCAGACTGTGATCTTGATGAGGACTTCAGGAACATGACTAGAAGAGTAGCACATCCTCGTAAATCTGCTGCTCGTTCCACTTTGTCAAATAATTTTAATGGAAAAAGCAGTGAGATTCGAACTTCTAGTCGGTCTGTTCGCAAGGTCTCTTATGTTGAAAGTGAAGAGAGTGAAGAAGTAGACGAAGGGAAGAAGAAAAAGCCCCAAAAGGTGCCATAAACTTGTGATTATTTAATGTATGTTGCTCTTATTATTTTTTGAATTGATAACAAATGCCTTGTGACCCAACAGGTTTGGTAATATTGCGTTGAGACTTGCAGAAAATGTTGTTTGCTTGACCTTGTTGATTAATTGTTTCTACTTTTTGCTGTTTCTTTTCGTCCTTTCATCTTGCGTACTAAGCAACATATCCTATTTATGCAACTGGTTAATTACATGGTATATAGTCAAGCCTGATCTTCTTTCTCTCTTAATTTCTAAGGTGATAAAACATATATCCTAGTCACATATGTGGTTAACCAATGTTTTTTTGGCCCATAAATTTGTACTTGGTGCTTTGTATAATTTAGGATGGGCAGAAGAATTTGGTTCTAGATTGCAACAAATAGATTGCAAACTTTATGATTGGTAGAATTCAAAATAACGACAAAAAGATGGCTGAGCTATAGAATATAATCACTCTGAGAAAGAAAGGCTTGCACTTCCTCAAGAATTTCCTGAATTCGGAAAACGTCATTCTTATAAACTGAAATATATATATGTATATATATCGGTTTTACTATTATTAAATCCTTATTAAACTAGGCATCTAGTATTGATTATTCCTTGTAGGTAATAACTCTTTCACACCAACTTTAACTATTTTAATAGACAACAACTCTTTCTTAAGGATAAACAATAACTGAACTAAAAATGGTTAACTCACCGCATATGTGAACGCTACGGCTCCATCCCTAAGCCAATAACAATTTCCTACTACGCCACCGAGCTAGGTTGGGGTTTATTCCCGTAGTATACTCTAAATTGATTTCAATCATTATGTTCTTTTAAATTTCAACAACTACGTGTTTGATGTTGGCTTTGCTGACTTCCTTGGATGTGTTAATTCTTTCTTGTGTTTATTTATGGTTTCAGAAATATCAACAACCTTGCATTTGATGTGGCTTGTGCTAATTTCTTCACAGATTTTTTTTCCCTCTCTGCAGCTTTATAGTATTAGAAATGTCATCAGTCTTGCATTTGACATGATTTGTGGTAACTTCCTCATGTATTTTAGTTTTTACCTGTTTCATAGTTTCAGAATTGTCAACAACATTGAGTTTGGTGTGCATTTTGCTAATTTCCTATTTCTTTTCGGTTTGACAAACTATAAATGTCTGGGCTGCTAGTTCCTAGATCACCATACCTCACAGAAATTCCCCATTTTTCTTATCCAAAATTGCAATTCCTTGATGGTGGGTACTAACTTCATGTCTTCATTTTGGTATTGGGGTTGAGAGATAATTGTACTGTTGGGCATTTTTATTTTAGTTCTAATGGTTCCACAGATGCTTATGTGCCTTGAATCCTTTTAACCATGGATTTCAATATGGCTTGTCGATGGAAACATCCTAATTTGCCTTTCTTTGCCATGTTCTATGTGTATGATACATATTCATTCTTTGGAAAATTATTTGTTCAGGAAGAAGTTGAAGAAGAAGATGGTGATTCCATTGAAAGAGTTCTATGGCATCAACCAAAAGGTATGGCTGAAGATGCTGCAAGGAACAATAGATCAACAGAACCTGTTCTGTTGAGCCACTTGTTTGAGTTAGAGCCAGATTGGAATCAGATGGAATTTTTGATAAAATGGAAAGGCCAGTCACACTTGCACTGTCAGTGGAAATCGTTCTCTGAACTGCAAAATGTATGATTGCCTTTATGTGTTGCTTGATGGTGATTTCATATACTAATTGTGTGCAAATTATTTGTTGCTTTGCTTGGAATTTTCTGGTGGTGAACTTTTTTTCTATTTGCTATTTAGAATCTGTATTTACTTGTGCTTTCAGCTAAGTGGTTTTAAGAAGGTACTGAACTACACAAAAAAGGTGATGGAAGATGTGCGATATAGGAGAATGCTTACACGTGAGGAGGTAAGTCTTTGTTCTAATGACAATTCTGAAGTTCTTGTGTATTAATAACAATTTTTGGAGTTCATTTATGTGTCCTGAACTTGGTTATTTTTCAAGGAGTAACTAACATTTTGAGCCATCCTCTTATCTGAAGGTTCATATCCTGGTTATCCCTAACGTACCGTGAATTTAATTGGCATGAAGATTTACATGTTGGAATTCCCTTTGAAGGATGAAAACATTTAGCGATAGGTCTCAAAATCTAGCAGTATCATCTTAGTTTTAGGCCTTTTGGGATTATTCTAAATTTATTTTCAGAGTTCCACTTGCATTGTTGAAAATTTTTTTTCAACATTTTGTGGGTGCTTAGCTGATTTTCTTGATTTTCAATGGTACCATGGGCTTGGAAAACTTATATTACTTCTGTCATAGAAGTAAGTGCAACTTCAAGGATGAGGATCACCATAAGAATGCTAGTAGAATAATGTTAAACGTTAGATTTCTTGGGACATTGTTTTTCCCCCCTCAATGTGACCGATATGATTTCAAGGATGTTCAAATAGTTAATATATATGGAATAGATGATTGCCAGCTGGTTAATTTAAAGCAACTGATCTTTTATAAATGATCAATTTTCTTGTTCCTTCCCTTTTCTTTTGAAGTTTCTCATGTATATAAAACTGCCTAGAAAATAAATGTTGTGCGATGATGAAGCTTTTCTATTTGGTTTGTGTTAACCTGCCAGATTGAGGTCAATGATGTGAGCAAGGAAATGGATTTGGATCTAATCAAGCAAAACAGTCAGGTTTAATTTTTATAAATTTGTTTTTTTCATTATTTCTTGGGCATAGTTGTAAGATTTCACTTTCTCTTCCTCATCTCATTATGCTTCATCTCACTGTGCTTTTTAAGGTGGAGAGAGTTATTGCTGATCGAATTAGTAAAGACAACTTCGACAATGTTGTACCTGAGTACTTAGTAAAGTGGCAAGGACTATCTTATGCTGAAGCAACCTGGTATTTGAAACCATATTGTTGTGATTTTCTTTTTTTGACTGGTGCAATATTTTTGCTTAAGCCATGCCTTTCTTTGAAAAGTGTTATATACATTTCACATTTTTATTGGATTCTTAATTTTATCCCTATTCATAAGCTTCTATTATTTTCTTTGATGCTTCTCTTCTGTACACTCTGCATGCAGCCAATGATGTGAAGTTTTACTCTCAAACTTATGTTATAACAATGCCTGTTTCAGGGAAAAGGATAAAGATATAGCATTTGCACAAGATGCAGTTGATGAATACAAGGTACAGTATTAGTGTAGTTTTGTCCCATTTTATATTTTAACTGCAAGATGTTTCTTGACTTGCACTCTGTGAGCAGGCACGTGAAGCTGCAATGGCCGTGCAAGGTAAAATGGTGGATCTCCAGCGTAAGAAAGGGAAAGGTACGGTTAATTTTGGTTTGCTATTTATTTCTTGATTTGGTAACATAACCAATTAGAAAACTTGTTGAGGATTTAGTGCAGTTGTTTGTACACAGAGAATTGAGATATTCTTGTTTGCTATGTTAAACTAAACTTCATTTACATTTTCAGTATTAGAAATGACATCTTGATAGTTGTTTCTTGGTACTGTTTGCTTCATATTATATCATTCTACTTCAAATTCTGGTTCCTGATCCTGAAATCTGCTGACATGATCCATGTCTAGTTCATACTTTTTGTGCACTCTCCTCACACCTCTGCTTCCCTTCATGAATATTGTCCTTTAGCTGTCATGTAAAACTTGCATTGATCTAAATAATTTGTTGCTAAGAAGATTTAATATGCAAACATAAGTTTTCAGCAATTTAAAGGGAACTTGATGAACAACCTGAGTGAACTTCTTTTATATGCTAATGTAAAACTTGCATGATCCACATGATTTGTTGCTAAGAACGTTCAGAAATAAGTTTTCAGCAAGTTTAAGAAAACTTGATGAACTTGAATGAATATTGTTCTTTTATCTGCCATGTAAAACTTGCATGCTCTACATGGTTTGTTCCTAAGAAGGTATTTAATATGCAAACTAAATTTTCAGCAAGCTTAAGGAAACTTGATGAACAACCTGAATGGTTAAGAGGAGGAAAGCTTCGTGATTATCAGCTCGAGGGTTTGAACTTCCTTGTTAACAGGTAACATTTTGCTTTATGGGAAATATCTATTTTGCAGGTATTTCGATTAAGTAAAAATTTGTGGTTTCTTTCACATGTGACAGTTGGAGGAATGATACAAATGTTATATTGGCTGATGAGATGGGTCTTGGCAAAACTGTCCAGTCCGTGTCCATGCTTGGTTTTTTACAGGTAAATTATTTGTCTATTCTTGTATTGTAATATTTTAGTCACGTTTTTTAGATGTATCAAATAAACTATTTTTGGTTTTCCCTGCAGAATGCTCAACAAATCCCTGGGCCTTTTCTTGCTGTTGTGCCACTATCGACTTTATCTAATTGGGCCAAGGAGTTTAGGAAGTGGCTTCCTGATATGAATGTCATTGTGTATGTTGGTACCCGTGCTAGTAGAGAGGTAAATCATACATATAGGTTTTTAAGTTACAACCTAAAAGCCCATATCCCATTTTCTTAGTGTTGATTCAATCTTGCGTTTGTTAGTAGTTTGATTCTACCTTGTGTTTGTTAGTAGTATCTACTGGTAAAGTAAATTGAAAACAAGTGAGGTTCTTTATTCATGAATATATTCGTGTAATTTTGAAAAGGTTATAAAAAACCCCAATGCAAATTGTATTTGGTGGACTTGTTATGATAGAGAGAAGATAATTTAGTCACTTTCTGGTCTTAAAACCAAAATCAATAGTTGCAGAAGAAATTAGTTTAGAGGTTGTCTCTATCCCCCTTCATTGATGATTGATTTATAACAATCATATAACAATCTGTATATGGAGGGTTAGTTATTCTCCATTACCATTCCAATCCATCTACTTTGATGACTTACCTATAAAATATATTATGTTTTCCTTGTGTCTTTTATTTTCCATATACAGATGTATGCACTTTCTCCTCCTTGCAGGTTTGCCAGCAGTATGAGTTTTATAATGATAAGAAAGTTGGCCGACCTATGAAATTCAATACGCTGTTAACTACCTATGAAGTTGTCTTGAAAGACAAGGCAGTACTCTCAAAGATCAAGTGGAATTACCTAATGGTTGATGAAGCTCACAGGTTAAAAAATAGTGAGGCCCAGCTATATACTACTCTTTCGGTAATGCCAGTTCTCTAATTGTTCGATCTTTTACCTGCACGTTTGATTTGTTTTTGATTTTTTTCATTCTCAAAATTGTTTTATCCTATAGGAATTCAGCACCAAGAACAAGTTGCTGATTACAGGCACTCCATTGCAGAACAGTGTGGAAGAGCTTTGGTATTCTTTCACCCCCACCCGATGTGTTTACTACTGTCTCAAATTTCAAATGCTGCACTTTTATGTTTTGAGGTTACAGTTAGATATTGAAACCATATGAAAGTTTGATCTTTATCTCAGTGCAATAGGCAAACTCTGGATATTGATAAGATTCTAACTTCCTATTATGATCATAATGGGGATATTGAACATGCAAGCACTTTTCCATGTTGGGTAGTAACTCATGTTAGTTGTTCATTAGAAGTGATTAGTTCTCAAAAATTAAGCTATACAAGTTATTTAGTGTTATTTTGTCATGTGTGTTTGTATTTCCTTGTTGAAAATTTGAAGAAAGAAGTAATCTTTTTTCTTATTTTGCATAACAAGTGCCTTTGAATATATACACAAGTCCCAGCTTAATTTAGGTAACTAAAATATTTCCTATTTACAGCAATGTCCCCTATTTATAGCAATTTCCTAAAGTAAATATCCATGATATCTTCTTGTTTCCTATTTTATGATTAGGAAATAATTTCTTTTAAATCACTGTTCTGATTTTCATCACTCCCCCTCAAGCTAGTAGGTGCATAGATGTCTTGCATTCCCAGCTTGCTTATAACATCTTGAAATTGTGCATTTGCCAACCCCTTAGTAAATTCATCTGCCATCTGTTTGGCAGTGGGAACATATGGGGTGCAAATAAGCCCACTTCCAATTTTTCTTTAATGAAGTGCCTATCAATCTCAATGTGCTTAGTTCTGTCACGCTGTACCAGGTTGTGAGTGTGGGAAAGAATTTTTCTATTTCTCATGTATTGAATAGGAGTATACAACCATATATAGGACATTATAAGTAGGAATTTAAATCGGGAAAGTTATCTAAAAGCTATCTAATGTAATCCCTTAATTTAAGGGATTTCAAACTTATCTTATGTTGTCTATTTACAGCCTATCTATATCTAAGTATAATCTATTTACAGCTGTTTAGTATCTCAACACTCCGCCTCAAGCTGAGGAATATATGTCTTTCATTCCCAGCTTGTATACAAGATCATGAAAACTTGAACTGTTCAGCCCCTTCATTAAAACATCAACTACTTGATGTTCTAATGGAACATAGGACATACCCACTAACCTTTCTTCCAATTTTTCTTTAATGAAATGTCTATCAATCTCAATATGCTTTGTCCTATCGTGTTGTATAGGATTATGAGCAATATTGATGGCTGACTTATTGTCACAAGAGAGTTTCATAGGGCCGTCCCCATTTGACTCTCAAATCGTCTAGAATAATCTTCAGCCAGAGTAGTTCATACAATCCTTGAGCAATAACCTTAAATTCTGATTTTGCAGATGACCTTGCCACCACATTCTGCTTCTTGCTTCTCCATGTTGCCAAATTTTCTCCAAGAAACATACAGTACCCTGTAGTTAATCTTCTATCCACTATGGAACTTGCATAGTCAGCAGCGGTGTAAGCTTCTGATCACCTTGGCTTTGTTTATACCTATACTCCCTCATGACTTCTGCAAATCTCCCAAACCAAGCTCTAGGAGATTGTTTTAACCCATAAAGGGCCTTCCTCAGCTTGCAAACTTTGAGTATACCCCTTTGCTACTAGCCTTACTTTATATCTTTCCAATGAACCATCTGCTTTATATTTAATTGTGAACACCCATTTACATCCTACTGTTTTTTTCCTTTTGGTGAATCCACTATTTCCCATGTTTGATTCATAATTAATGCATTCATCTCATCATCCATGGCATTTTTCCAATTCCTATCCCGAAGGGCCTCATCAAGTGTTTGTGGTGTGGAACCTGAATTTATTTTTGTAAGAAAACATTTATGGCTTGGAGAATATTTGTCAAGTGAAGTGTAGTGGGAAATTGTGTATTTAGTGCATTTATGGCTCGGAGAATATTTGTCAAGTGAAGTGTAGTGGGAAATTGTGTATTTAGTGCATGTTCGTGTTCCTTTCCTAAGAGCTATAGTGACATACAAATCATCAAGTTTAGGGTTTTGTATTTCAGTACCTGATTTCGGGTTAGATCCTTGAGCCTGCTCCGGTAAGGTTTGGACAGTATCCCTTCGTGAGTAGACTAAGAGAGGCTTGTTAGGAATAGGTGCGGTATTTTTTGAGGTATCTAGATGGGCACTTTCTGCCTTATTTTGGTCAGATTGGTTAGGTGGTGCAGGGACAGTAGTGGCTGACTTAGTCTGTATTTGGGAAAGATAAATCAAGTAAGAAGTTAGTCTCCCTATACTTATCTTCCGCAGAATTGCCCATCTCCCCCTGAAGATAAGTATTAGGGAAGAAAGATTGACCCTCAACAAATGAAACGTCCTTGGAAATGAAGAATTTATGTGAAGAAGGATGAAAACATTTATACCCTTTTTGTGTAGGAGAGTAGCCAACAAAGATGCACTTAAGGGCTCGTGGGCCAAGTTTTCCCCTATTGTGAGCATGAATATGAACAAAACTTACACGTCCAAACACCCTTGGAGTTAGACTATTTATATCAAAGCTGGGCAAGAAATTATGGAGCATTTCTACCGGTGTTTTGAACTCTAGAGGTCGTGAAGGCAATCTATTTATCAAATGAACTCCAGTTAAAACAGCCTCTTCCCAATAGTGTTTAGGGACATTCATTTGATATAATAACGCTCTAGTGACTTCAAGTAAATGTCTATTCTTACACTCAGCCACCCCATTTTGTTGAGGTGTATCAACACAAGATGAAAAATGGATAATGCCTTCACGTTGAAAGAAAGAAGGTAAGGTTTGATTAAGTATTCCCGGGCATTATCACTCCTGACCCCTTTTATGCTCACCCCAAACTGTTTTTTATCATATGAAAGAAATTAGGAAAAATCTCACTGACCTCCGATTTTGTTTTTCATGAGAAAGACCCACGTGACTCTTGTGCAATCATCAATAAAGGTAACAAACAATTTAGCTCCTGACACATTAGGTATCCTTGAAGGTCCCCATATATCTGAATGAATCAAAGTAAAAGGAAATTCAGATTTATTATTGCGCAAAGGAAAGGAAGTACGACAGTGTCTGGCAAACTCACACACATCACAATGGAAACTGTTAGGATCACTGTTTTTAAACAAATTAGGAAACATGGTTCTCAATAAACTAAAAGAAGGATGACCTAAATGATAATGGTAAAGCCAAATAGGGTTAAGAGTATCTCTGGTCATGAAAGTCATGGAGGGATGTGAGGTTTTTTCTCCACTATTAGATTCCAAAAGGTAGAGTCCATCGTTTTCCTTAGCATGCCCAATCATCTTCCCCGTTCGTTGATGCTGAAATACAAAATAATCAGGATCAAAGATGGCAAAGGAATTTAAGTCTCTGGTAAATCTTTTAATGGACAAAAGATTGGCAGAAAGTTTGGGAACATATAGTACTCTTTGCAAGAGAAGATTAGGGGACAAAGGAGTGGTTCCTTGACCTGCAACAATAGTAAGAGAGCCCTTTGCAACTTTTACTTTTTGGTTACTGGGACGGGTTATAAGAAATTAAAGAATGATGAGCGGTAGTCATATGGTCTATAGCACCTGCATCTACGACCCAAGAATCTAGGAGACACTAATGAGGCACTAAGAGCATGAGAATTAGAAAAATCACCTGATTGGACTAATGAACATGATGCACCGGCACCTTCCAGGGAATTCAGAATGCTCTTTAGGCGCTCAATCTCTTCTTTGTTAAGTCCTTTTGGTTCTAATCTAGCTTGATCAGAATCTCCAGAGTTTGTAGGTTCAGTGAAGTGGGCTTTGACCTCTTCATCCTTGTTTGTCCCTTATTTCCTTGCTTTCTGTGGCTTCCCATGTAACTTCCAGTAGGTCTCTCTAGGCTTCTTACAAAAATTACACTAGACAGCTTCCCTATTTTGAGGATTCAATTGGGGGTGGTTAAGCGCTTCTTTGTTGGTTTTCATAGACATGAATGCTGAGCTGTCAGCAGATTTGGATTCCAACATCACAATTCTCCGGCTCTCTTCTGCCCGGATGAGTGCAAAGGCCTCATTCAAAGGCGGTAAAGGGTCTTTACCAAGTATTTGATCCTGAAGTTGGTCAAATTCAACATTAAGACCTGCTATGAATTCAAAAATTCTTTCCCTTTCTACAAACTTTTGTAATTTGACAGTCTCATCACTGCACTGCATTTTAAAATTCTGATAATGACCCAACTCAAGCCAAAGACTCTTCATTAGATTGTAATATTCAGTGACAGAGTGCGTACCTTGCTTGACAGATGGGATTCTGGTCTTAATCTCATAAGATTAACAGCATCCCATATCTCCTTAGCAGATGAGAGGAACATGTAAGCGCCTCTAATGTCTGGTTCCTTAGAGTTCGAAAGCCATGACATGATTAAGGAATCCTCTACATCCCAAGCCTCAAACTTGCTATCCGAAACAGCAGGAGCAGGTCCTAATAGGTGAGAAAGCTTTCCCTTGCCCTTAAGGAAAGTCTTAACCATTTGTGATCAGTGGAGGTAGTTTTTACCATTGAGTTGGTAAGATGGAAAAAAGGTTTGTAATTCACAAATATGGGTAGGGGTGTACATTTTGGGATTACCAACAGTGGAGATTTCAGAGGAGGAAGAGACCTCCACGTTGGGGTTTTTGCTAGTAATAGATTCAGCCATCTGTTATCCAGAAGGCACTATTGGCAATGAAGGCCAAGTAAGTGTCAGAAAAAAAGGAAACCAGGAGTTACAGCGTCCTGGGCCCTCATACCATGAAGAAAGAAGTAATTTTTTTTAAAAAATTTTGCACAACAAGTGCGTTTGAATATATACACAAGTCCTAGCTTAATTTAGGTAACTAAAGTATTTCCTATTTACAGCAATTTTCTGAAGCAAATATCAATGATATCCTCTTGTTTCCTATTTTATGATTCGGAAATAATTTCCCCTAAATCACTGTTCTGATTTTCATCAAATTATCTTCTAGAAGAGGAAATGGTTAAATGAAAGGATCAGGTGTTACCCACAAACGTTATGTTACTCAAATAGTTTGATGTTAAATGTAAACCACTGGGGTTTTAAAAGATGTTAAGCGCATATAACATGCCCTAAAAAATCCAGTGTGATAGATTGGAAGTTTGACATATTGGCATTAAAAGACTCTTTGGGGTTTAGGTCTAAAATGTTCTGAAGTTTACCAACCTGATTTCTGTCATGCTATTTGTATTGGTTCAATGTCGTTGCCGTATGATTGTACAAATTTTCTTGGGTTTCATCCATTAGATGATATAAGTTGTGGCTTTACACTATTTGGATTTGTCAAATTTTAATTGAGCTGTGGGTTGTACTTTTGATACTGTGTGCAGCATTATTATAATATTGTATGATTAATAAGCTAGAAGAAAACTGAGACACTAGATGTTTCTCTTTACCTTCAAAGATTTGGATTTTTCTCAGAATTTTTTTGGTGCTTTGGTTATTTGATTTCCCGCTTTCCTTAATTTTTACAGGGCACTACTTCACTTTCTTGATGCCGATAAGTTCAAGAGTAAGGATGATTTTGTTCAAAACTACAAGAATCTTAGCTCTTTCAATGAAAATGAGGTAAAATGTCTGGGTTAATAGTAGCATTATCTTTCTTTGTTATAAGTATATTATCTTCCTTCATTTATAATACTGAAATTTATGCTTATTCATTTAAAAATATTTTCTGCATACTTTAACTAGCTTGCAAATCTCCATATGGAGTTGAGGCCGCACATCCTCAGAAGAGTCATCAAGGATGTAGAAAAATCATTACCTCCGAAGATTGAACGTATTCTGAGAGTTGAAATGTCCCCTCTACAAAAACAGTGAGTATCATTTTCAATTCATTGATTCATCTTAATTTTATTTCTATTCATTGATGAATTTTACAAGTTTCTGTTGCTTACATTCTTTTAGATACTACAAGTGGATTTTAGAGCGCAACTTTCATGATTTGAACAAAGGAGTTCGTGGAAATCAGGCTAGTATCTATTTCGTTGTTAGTTTGCAACATATTGGCTTAGAAAGTTCTTTATAAATGTTGCTGATGAGTTGCTTTCTCTCTCTCTCTCTTGCCTTTTTAATTATGAACTGCAGTACTAAGGCCAAAAGAATATACACATGTGACGCTGATTTATTGGTTTTCTTTCATTACCTTCCGTCTCTCAGGTTACTTTGATTGTTATTGGACTTCTAATGAGGTTACCAACCTATGGGGAAAGTTATATTTATTTTGTTAACTTCATGAAATTTCTATTATTGCTAATGCTAAGTTGAGAAAATAAGTGTCATGGTAGTGTTGCTATTCTTGACCTACCGAAGATATGAATTTTTAGTCATAGTACACTTTATTGAAATATAAAAATATGTTTAATGTTTAATGTTTAATGAAAAAGAGATCCTCCTTGGTGAATCTTAATATATATGCGTTATTGGAATTGTGATAATTTACCAAAAAAAAAAGTTGCTTGTGACAAGGAGAATAAGTCACAGAAAATATGTGATTTTATGCCAAAAAGAGAAATATTGACATTTTGGTAATTGAGAAAAATGCCTTAGATTTGTTTTGTTTATTAAATTCTTATGAAATTATCTTTATTATTGGAAGTATTGACATATTTTTGGTAATTTCATATTTTCAGGTTTCACTTTTGAATATTGTGGTAGAGTTGAAGAAATGTTGTAACCATCCTTTTTTGTTTGAGAGTGCTGATCATGGTTATGGCGGGAATCCTGGCATTAATGATAGCAGCAAACTGGAGAGAATCATTTTAAGCAGTGGAAAGCTGGTTATCCTGGACAAACTTCTCGTGAAATTGCACGAGACAAAACATCGTGTTTTAATTTTTTCTCAGGTTTGTGTTAGGATAGCTCATATGCATCTCATTTTAGTTACCTTAGTTACCGCTTATCATTACCACGTTGGGAATAATATAAAGTGTCTCTGTTAGATGTAATGATATTATACATCATGGTTAGTGGTAGTAGACATGTTAGATGCCTTGATGAGGGCTGTGTTAAACTGGTTTCTTGCACCTCACTATAATCTGCTTGACTTCCTGCTTTTAGTAGTCAGAGAATTTACGTAATGACTACAGACTTTATATGGCTTGTCATGTCCTCGACTGGAGTTTTATACAAGATGACGATTTCATCTTGCCTGCTGATTCTTTATAGGATCGAATTTAGTTTATTGGTTTACTCCTGTGGGATTGATGGGTGTTGGATGTATCCCAGAGGTTGCTTATTTTGATATAAAATACGTGCATTTCAAATTTTTAACTGATTTTGACTTGTTAACATACTGCAGATGGTTAGAATGTTGGATATCCTGGCAGAGTACATGTCCATTAGGGGTTTTCAGTTTCAGAGGCTTGATGGTAGTACGAAGGCGGAGTTGCGTCAACAGGCTATGGATCATTTTAATGCACCCGGCAGTGACGATTTCTGCTTTCTTCTTTCAACCCGAGCTGGTGGCCTGGGTATCAATCTAGCGACAGCTGACACAGTTATAATATTTGATTCAGACTGGAATCCTCAAAATGACTTGCAGGTATAGAAGGAGAAAGTTATTCAACTCCTTCATAGTTAACCTCATTTATGTTGATTAATTTCTTGAGGGAAATTGTGCTGTTGTTTTAATTGTTTAATTATCTAGGCAATGAGTAGAGCGCACAGAATTGGGCAACAAGAAGTTGTGAATATCTACCGGTTTGTGACAAGCAAAAGTGTTGAAGAGGATATCTTGGAGCGGGCCAAGAAAAAGATGGTAGCTTAGTGAAAAATATCTTGAATTTCTTCAACTTTTTTCATTCGCAGTTGTTTGTTGCAATGATACAAATATCTTCATATTGTCTGCACAATGTTTCTGTGATTTTTATAATTTTTCATCTAAGCCTTTTGTGTTTTATACTTGTGGTTCATCTGTTATTTTAGGTGCTAGACCATCTGGTGATACAAAAGTTAAATGCAGAGGGTAGATTGGAGAAAAAAGAAGCGAAAAAAGGAAGTTATTTTGACAAAGTACGGCATTTATATTTCTTATTCTTATCAAAAGTTTGTATAGATTGAATTTCAACAAATGTGTGCAATATGAATCCTAATTCTAGTTGTTCATTTGATCTTTATGTCGCATTCTGACATTTGTATCTGTGTTGTCATGTCTTTCATTGTAGAATGAGCTGTCAGCAATTCTGAGATTTGGTGCGGAGGAGCTTTTTAAGGAGGAGAGAAATGATGAAGAAAACAAGAAGAGACTCTTAAGCATGGATATTGATGAAATTCTTGAAAGAGCAGAGAAGGTTGAAGATAAGGAAGCTGGAGGAGAGGAGGCACAAGAATTGTTGAGTGCTTTTAAGGCATGGAACATTCCAATGCTTTTGATGCTATAATCTGCTTGTTTAACTATGCTGTGTATTGGTCTCTGTTGCTTAAAATAATGTGATGTACCGTGTCCAGGTTGCCAATTTTTGTAGTGCTGAAGATGATGGAAGTTTTTGGAGTCGCTGGATAAAACCTGAAGCTGTATCTCAAGCTGAAGTATGAAACATATCTCTGTTCTAAGATATATGCTTTTACTATTTAAAAAGTTGTAGTCATCACAGTTGGACTTGTATTCTTTCTCATTAGGAAGCTCTGGCTCCACGTGCTGCAAGAAATACTAAGAGTTATGCAGAGGCTACACAACCTGAAGTTAGTAATAAAAGGAAAAAGAAAGGTTCTGACCCTCCTGAACCACAAGAAAGGGGACATAAGCGACGCAAAGCTGACTATTCTATCCCCTTAGCCCCAATGATTGATGGGGCGTCTGCACAAGTGAGAGAATGGTCTCATGGGAATTTGTCTAAGAGAGATGCTTTACGATTTTCTCGCTCGGTATGCATAATGCTCTGCACATCTTGATTTTAGAAATTGTAATGAGAGAATAAAATGAACCCTTGTACAAGTAGTGCCATTTTCAATTTTTATTAATGCATATCAATTTTTGTTCTGGATTTACTTTACTCTAATCATGCATTTATTTTCTGGTTTATGAGAATCGTCTCCTCAAAACATTTGGTTTTAGAGTGTTTTTTATGCTTCATAAATGGTTCTTTGAGTTAGAACTCTTGCTTGTCTTCAGCTTTTTAGTTCAATTATTGCTAGTCATAGATTCTCAATTCAAATCTGATTAATTATTTGAGTCTTGCTTGTATGCTAGTCTGTCATTATGTTTGAGGATGTTCTTTCTTGTTTTGTTTTCTTACATACATTTAACCGCTTGGAGACAGGTAATGAAATTTGGGAACGCAAGCCAGATTGACCTCATAGCTGAGGAGGTTGGTGGTATGGTTGCAACAGCTCCACCAGATGCACAGATTGAGCTTTTTGATGCTCTAATAGATGGCTGCAAGGAAGCTGTTGAAACAGGGAATCGGGACACAAAGGTTCACTGTCTTGTCAATCAACAATGTTTCTGTGGCACACAATGGTTTCTTTAGTGTTCCAATTCTTATAAATAACAGCTTTAAATGGTAACATATAGGGTCCTTTGCTAGACTTTTTTGGTGTCTCTGTGAAGGCCAATGATCTACTGAACCGGGTTCAAGAGCTTCAATTACTGGCAAAGAGAATTAGTCGATATGAAGATCCAGTTGGACAATTTCGAGCATTAATGGACCTCAAACCTTCTAACTGGTCAAAGGGTTGTGGCTGGAATCAGAGTATGTCCTTTCATAACGCATTTTCTTGTTCCATTTTGGGAGATATCTTCTATCTGGTTTCTTTAGCTGATATGGTATGTATTTGAATCAGTCGATGACGCAAGATTGCTTTTGGGAATACATTACTATGGATTTGGAAATTGGGAAAAGATTAGGTTAGATGATAGGCTTGGCCTTACAAAGAAGATTGCTCCTGTGGAACTTCAACATCATGAGACTTTTCTTCCACGTGCTCCAAACTTAAGGGACCGTGCCGGTGCACTCCTGGAGATGGTAAGTAATCCGGAGAATGATAAAGACACTGAAGTTTTGAGTGGTCATTCTAGCTGATTTACCCGGAGAAAGTTTCCTTTACCTTTCCTTGGCTATTTGCAATTAGCATTGTTTTTATTCAGTGGTGCTCATTCTCAAAACTTGTTTATGATGGCAGGATTAACATGAGTGCTTGCCTTCTAAATTTTAGCTTATCTCTAATGTTACTCAATCATTCATCATTTTTTCGTTAGTGGATATATATACTTATTGCATAATGCCTTTTTTGGGGTTAAAGGAACTTGCAGCAGTTGGTGGTAAAAAGGCAACTGCTAAAGTTGGTCGCAAGGCAACAAAGAAGGAGAAAGATAATCTTATCAGCAACACTGTATCTCACGGCAGGGATAAGAAGGTAAAACGTGATACTGTAGCCGTCAACATCCAAATGAGAAAAAATAAGGTTCACAAATCACAGAAGGTTGAACAGTTGGTGAAAGAGGAGGGGGAAATGTCTGACAATGAGGAATTGTGTGAGCAGTTTAAGGAAGTGAAATGGATGGAATGGTGTGAGGATGTCATGGTTGATGAAGTTAGAACGCTCAGACGACTCCAGAAGTTACAGACCACTAGTGCTGACCTTCCAAAAGAGAAGGTAGAAATCTCACTCCTATTTTTCACCCGTCTTTTCTGTGTTTGAAACGTTTCCACATATCATCATTGTAACTTCCCTTTTTCTCCAGGTTCTTCTGAAAATTCGCAAGTATCTTCAACTTATTGGGCATAGAGTAGATCAAATTGTCATGGAATACGAGGAAGAGCCTTACAGACAAGATAGTATGGCATTCTCCAATTTAAACATTTGTTGAGATTTTTGGCCTTTTTTCAGGTTGTCTTTTGTTTATGATTTTCTTTCTCTTATTGTTTATAACTTTTTTCAGGGATGGCAATGCGATTATGGAAATATGTGTCCAAGTTTTCGAATTTGTCAGGGGAAAGACTTCATCAAATATATTCCAAACTTAAACAAGAGCAGGAAGATGATATCGGGATTGGGCCTTCCCACATTAATGGCACCGCCACTCATGTTGATAGAGATGGCGATCCCAATTACTTCCCTCCTTCACGCAAATTTGAGAGGCAAAGAATGTATAAAAATATGACTGCCTATCAAGTGTCGGAGCCAATTCACAAAGGTCAAGATACTGGAAAATTTGAAGCATGGAAGCGACGGAGGAGAGCAGACACTGACACTGCTTCCCAAGTTCAAACCTTGAGACCTATGATTAATGGTGCCCGTGTAACCGATCCCAACTCATTGGGTATTCTTGGAGCAGGACCATCTGATAGTAGACGGTTTGCTAATGAGAGACCATTTCGAATGCGTCAAACTGGTTTTCCGCCTAGACAAAATTTCTCATCAGGTATACAGTAATATTTACACTGGGAGGACAAGAAAGGAGTTGATCAAGGACACGCCTGCTGCTTTCCCTGTGTGTTACTAATTCAGCCACTGGATTTAGCGGAGTTCTTTTTGACCATCAAATAAAAACTTTGCAGATTCCTGATTGCTTTAATGTGGCTGATGGGAGGACATCTGCCAAGCAGGAAATACGTCTTTATGAGAGGAAGGCAGCTGAGGGTTTGAGCCCTGAGGAAGAAGGCTGATACCAATTAACATGAGCGAGGTGAAAGGATCTTGCTACAATTTTTTGTTTGTTCAGAAAATGAGGTTTAAAGTAATTTCTTTTACTTGTATAGTTAAATAGTTAGGGTTAAAGAAACACTTAGCTTCACCTTGGACATGAAGAAACCCGAAACCCATCTTGAACAGGAAATTTACATGTATTATGCCAATGGTAAAGTGTACATTCTCAAATTTTATGAGCTTGTGTGTTTCCTGTACCGTAGCTTCCGTCAGAAGCCACTTAAAAACAGAAACTTTGCTTTAATTGCTAATAAATCCTGTAAGCTTTTTGGTTATGGCATGTCTGTTTGGTTTATTGGTTATCCATTCTTCTTTGATATAGTGACCACCCAATTGTCCAATGGAATTTGTGGCATATTGAAAGGCAACTGGCTTGGGTTTTGGCCTGTGTCAATAAAAGATTGTGGTCAGAATGGAATTCAAGAATCAAGATGTAGTAACCTGGCTTGTGGTCTTAATTGTCACAGGAAAGGCTGTGGTTCATGGTCCTTTATCACGTTATCTCTTACTTTGCTTTCTCCACCTCTCACTACCAACTCCCAAATACTGTGTATCTATTGGGGAAATAAGTTTTACTTTTGTCTTCCCATTTGTCATTTTGCTCTCATAACCCCCGGCTCCTGTTAAAAACTTATTTTATCCTAAACTGGTTATTGTATCTTGTGATTGTCATTAAAATTGGATGGAAACAACACTGTGTTACCACCTCTTCAAATGAAGCAAATATGGAAGTATAGGAATCAAAAGTAGTAGTATTTACATCCAAATTTCTCAAAACTTTTTACCAAGAGCGGCCTAATGGTTTCTAAGAAGTTGAGAAAGAGTAGAAGAGCAGAGAAAATTAAATAGGACTTTGGAAAAACGGAGACAACTGTGCAAATATTGCAAAATAATGGAAATCTGATGCAAAATATAAGAAAGACTTGTTGCCAAGTCAGTCAGTCTCAGCCCCAGGATTGGAACAGGCTCGCTCTTATCTTCCACGTCGGAGGGAGAGACGGACCCACATGGGACGTTGATTAGCTCTCCCGTGCTCCTATATACAGACTTCTCTCTCCGGCTGCTTTCTACGTTGTCACCACCCCAATACTAAGCTCTTCCTTCTGGGGGTGCTAGAGTTGTACACTTTAAAGACACAGGTAATCTTTTGTCCTTTCTCCATCTTCTCTGTTACTTGGGCTTTATGTTTATATTTTTCTCTGAACATGTCAGTTGTGTTGTCTACTTTGAGAAGTATGGTCTTGTTTTGTTTCAGTACACTTGGATACTGAAACATAATCTCTGTATATTCCTCTTTCAACTAATATTGGTTTCATGTGCCACCTTCCGTTTTTGACTCTACGTCTGTGTCACTTACTGCGAAAAATCATAGGAATTTATACTTGTAGCTCAAGATTATGGACAAATATACGATCTTTACGTGCTTTTTCTCTTGTTTCTTAGTTACGATTTCTGTTTTCGTGTTGAAAAAGAAGATGGATTAAGATATCTGTTGTCAAGACACCTCTGTTCAACTTTCCTTAATAACCAAAAGGATATACAAAGTTTCTTTCTTGCTTCTTTGTGTTTTTATTGGTTGTTTGATGTTTTCTTGGTCTGGAAAAAATCAATATATTCGTCAATTCCAGCATTATATCTTGGTACATGCCCAGCAGGACTCCCCTCTTTATCATTACTCTATTGTTAGTTTTTCATAGTTCGAACTTCAGTTCCCAAATGAAAGAATTTGGAAGAAACAAACACTTACATGTCTGTGTCACTAACAGTTTATTTTCACAAGAAATAGACCGATTTTTGTAATGTTTTCTTGATTAGGTGTATTTGACGCTCTGAAGAGTCAGGAACTAGTTGAAAACCAATTTGTTGGTGGTGATATCACTTGGAGGAAAAGATGGACTACTTTTATGGACCAGGAAGAAATCATCTTTTTGTTCCGGGACCCGTTAATATTCCGGAACCAGTCATCAGGGCAATGAACAGAAACAACGAGGACTACCGTTCTCCTGCTGTTCCAGCTCTGACAAAAACTCTTCTTGAGGATGTGAAGAAGATCTTCAAGACTACCTCAGGAACTCCATTCATGATCCCGACAACAGGTACTGCGTTTGTTGCCTACAAGAGTTTATATTGCTTGTTTCATCTATGGAAGAACGTAACATTAGCTCATAAGTGGCCATGATATAGGTGGTTTTGAGGTCATGGTAATTGTATTGTCTAGCCTGGTTCAGGTACTGGCGCATGGGAGAGTGCACTCACCAACACATTGTCGCCTGGAGACCGAATTGTAACCTTCCTGATTGGCCAATTCAGTCTGCTCTGGATTGATCAGCAGCAACGCCTTGGCTTCAATGTTGATGTAGTAGAAAGTGAATGGGGCCAAGGTGCCAAACTTGATGTTCTGGCATCAAAACTTGCAGCAGATACTGCACACACTATTAAGGCAATTTGCATTGTTCACAACGAGACAGCAACTGGAGTTACCAACAACCTGGCCAAAGTCAGAAAGATACTTGGTAAGTATACAGCTTTATAAACGATCCTAAAAGAGTTGGTTTGATTTGTCAGCTGACACCTTTTAGTTTACACCCCCATTTTTCTCAGATGACTACAGGCATCCAGCTTTGTTTCTTGTTGATGGGGTCTCATCGATTTGTGCTCTTGATTTTCGCATGGATGAATGGGGAGTTGATGTTGCTTTAACTGGTTCTCAGAAGGCTCTTTCTCTTCCTACTGGGATTGGTATTGTCTGTGCAAGCCCCAAAGCTTTGGAAGCATCTAAGACTGCAAAGTCTCTCAGAGTCTTCTTTGACTGGAATGACTACTTGAAATTCTATAAACTTGGAACGTTTTGGCCATATACTCCTTCCATTCAATTGCTGTATGGCCTTAGAGCAGCTCTGGACCTCATCTTCGAGGAAGGACTTGAGAATGTGATTGCTAGACATGCTCGTCTAGGCAAAGCAACTAGGTGAGTTATCTCTTCTCCAAAGAGTTTATTTGTTTATCATACCTTAGTTGTATCATTGACTGGGAAGAGCTGTATGTAATGCTTTCTTGAAATTTGGAAAGGCTTGCTATTGAAGCATGGGGTTTGAAGAATTGCACCCAAAAGGAGGAATGGTATAGCGACACTGTGACTGCTGTTCTAGTCCCTCCGCATATTGACAGCGCCGAAATTGTTCGGAGGGCATGGAAAAGATACAATCTGAGCTTAGGACTTGGTCTTAACAAAGTTGCTGGAAGGGTATTCAGAATAGGGCATCTTGGCAACCTGAACGAGGTAAATTTTGCTTCATCTTTCCTCTCATGTTAAGTGAATGAGTTATTATCATTGTAGCAAGCGTTTGTTTTGAGTGTTGATAAAAGCCATTGCTAATTCTTGATCTTTCTCTGCAGTTGCAATTGTTGGGTTGTCTAGCCGGAGTGGAGATGATTCTCAAGGATGTTGGATACCCTGTTAAGCTGGGAAGCGGTGTAGCTGCTGCTTCTGCTTACCTGCAGAACAGCATCCCCATGATCCCTTCCAGGATTTGATTCATTCATCATCCTTGTATCTAAATTTCTTTATGTTGTTTACCTTCAGGGTGAGCTGTAAACTTTCCTCCTTGTGCATGTACTCGCCTTCAGGCTCATATAATGTCTCCTATACGACTTTGCTTTCATAACTTTGCCTTGGTCCTAGAACAAACTTCAATCAAGGAGCTAATTTGTTCCAACATGCCCTTCACACTGTTTTTTCCAAGAACATGGGCTTAAGCAAGAATATCTATCTTCTAATATCTTGTGGTAGTTTCTATACTTAACATTATCTTCGACATTTGGACTCTTTCGCTTCTCACGTCCATCAAACTAGCACCACTCATAAGCCACTCAACAGATAAGAGTTGTCTAGTAATGTCGAGTGCATTCAAATTAGCTTTCTACATGTTGAGATAGGACGGAACAGGCTGATGTTGACGGTGATTTCAGCAGTTGTGTTTATTGGTACCTAGAACAAGCCTATATACTACTGTTTTTTTCATAAAACCTAATCCGTTCGCTAGCCCAGGCCCAGCCACAGCCACTATTTTAGCACACCTTTTGTCCCTATACTCGTGAAACAATGTGGCATCAAGTGGTATGGCAATTCCAAAAATTCAGGTTAGAACTCTCAAAAATTCACCCTGTGAAAGTCACACAAGTTCAATAACAATGCACCCTCAAGCACGACAGAGGAACCAATAACATATCAACTGTTATTTTGTCAAGGAAAAAGAAATGATAGTTTATGAGGACAACACAAAAAAGAAAATGACGCTACATCTCCAACACCAAAACCTATTCAAATTTATACAAAATGACTTGCCATGATGCGACTTTAGCATCCAGGGATCAAGCTCCAAGATTACTTTGTGCCAAAAAAATTGCACTCCATATGCTAGGCATACCTTTTAGGTGAAGGATAGTGTGATTGTGGTTTCTGTCAATGTACAGTTGGCCATGGAATTACCTTGAACCTGAATGGGATTTTGAAGGCCGGTTACCAACCGATTTAATGGATGCACTTGAAAGAAGCTTCCTTCAACTATCTGCAATTCAATAATGACAGATGCATTGAATTCAATAAGATTGCAAGGAAGGATCTAATATGCATAGAGTCAATTCTTAGGATTTGAAGAAGACAAAAAAAAGAGTAATCCATAGAAACAAATAAAAAATAACACTAGAATATTATATTCCGCAACTACAGTAAGGGAAATAATTTCTTCCTCTTCACAAAATCAGATCTGCAATTCTTTCCTCAGCAGAAGTACAAGAGATTTTATTCAAATAGTCTTTCCCATGAAAAAAATTCATATATCAGCTCGTCCATGAAATTAAGATTTTTGAGAAAAAATAAACTCGCAAAGAAATCAGTACCATGAATACAAGGTGAAGAATATATCTCCAGTCACAAGACCTAGCTTGTATTCAAGTTGGAGGATGCCCTCTTTCTTCTTCTGTTCTTGGGCTTCACAGCATCCTTTAAAGTCTTCTCTCCACTAGTTTGCATCGAAGTTACAGATGAATCTGCACCTGAAGTGACCGGCTTAATTTTTTCAGGTGGATTCTCTTGCTCGGTGTCAGTCCCCTTCTCACCTCCTTTCTGTTTCATATTGCACGTTGGGGGCCCTGGAAGTTACAAAACTAGAATAACTCAGGTTGAGCAATACTTTACCTTTTATAGTAGGATTCAGAGAAATGTTCACAGCTTGAAGCCATGGATTGTTCGACATAGTCTCCATTGGAAACTCAAGATAGAAAACATAGTCCCATCCTACTCTTGCCAAAACCTATGCTTCTACACAAATTAGGGAGCTTATGGCCTTGTTAAAGAGCCAACAGTATTTCCATTTTGATAATTTAAGCAGAATGCTGCAACTCCATGAACAGAGATCATTTAAAGTTTTAGCTCACTAATATGATTTTGCTCCATAATATTCTACACAAAGCTTCCATGCATAATACTTAGCTTTGAGACATATGGATAATAGGAGCAATATTAACTTTAAAGTTCAAGAATCAAATTCACAACTCACATACCACGTGAGGCCAGAGAAGCTTTGAGCAGATCTGAATCAACACCTTTAGAGTAAGGATCCCTGAATAGAGACAAAATCGTCTGTTCAACTTTTGAAATCATGTCAACACCAGCTAGAAATCAGCATAGATCAAAGTTTAAATGATCAAAATTATGAAGCAACTTCGCTGACATTCTTGCATGGTATGAAAATTAAGAGTATAAGAAATAGTCAATGCTTTAGTTGGAAAAAGGTCAGATATATAATTGGTAATCTTTGTCAAAAAAAATTTAAAATTAATTCAAGCATTCAGAAGAAGAGTTAATAAATGTTAAAAAGAAAAACCACAAGGAAATAACCCTCAACATTTAATTGGACTATTCTGGGTCAAGTCTGATATGCCCTTAATCATTCAAAAATAATTTTACTTACTCGGTTCCATTAAGAAAACAGATATTTTAAGCTTCAAACAGAAATATAAAAGTGAGTGGCGAAGCCCTCTTTTGAGAAAGGGTTCAACACATTTCTGAAAAGAACAGCAAAGTTAGAAGCTCACAGGAAGAATTAGCACCTTACCAGCTAGAGGGTCCTCCCAAAAAATTCTTAGCATTGTCCACCCCACAAATATCTCCACCTTTTTCAGATGAACTTTTACAACCATCAAGATTATTACTTTGACTAATGTTGTTATTATCAGATACCAGCTTCAATTTCTCCATCTCTTTCGTGGACAACTCCTTTTCTCCTTTCTCTCCTACATATTTGTCTTGTTCCTCTACGTCACCACCAATTACACTTACTTTGGCAGCAACAGAAGTTGCATG
>JANITW010000008.1:33994214-34007726 GCA_027564335.1 Erythroxylum williamsii
CACAAAGTATAGAGTTTATCTTAAATATTTTTTATATATAACTGACTTTTGTCACCCATTAAGACTTTCAAAGTTTTCAGATGAAGCCAAGTTTGATAAGGATCACTATTCGACTATCAATACTAAAATCAAACTCAAAAGTAATTTTTAGATATTGGGATAGCTAATAAATCTTGTGAAACTTTTACATGATCAAATATTAAGTTCTATTAAACTTCCACCATGTTAATATATTAAATTGCTTATCAATTGTGCCTTAACTATCAACTTCCAAATAATTTTCCAACTTCATTTTATTATATGAAATCTTAAACCTTTTTACTTTATGAATTTATTTAAACTGAAACCCAAACCCTTAACATTGTTGCTTGATGATGATGTACCAATAGGAGTTGAAGCTAATTTTGAACTATTATGGTCTAATTCTTTATCCTTTTTTGATTAATAATCACTAAAC
Source organism: Erythroxylum williamsii (assembly GCA_027564335.1). NCBI lineage: Eukaryota > Viridiplantae > Streptophyta > Magnoliopsida > Malpighiales > Erythroxylaceae > Erythroxylum > Erythroxylum williamsii. The sequence goes on from JANITW010000008.1 coordinate 33,994,672, forward strand.
AATTCAAACCATAATTATCTAATGATATCAACATGTATTGAAGCTCAATCACCACATAATTGTCTAAAAATATTCAATTGTAACAAGCTTGTACCTTAAATCCAAAACATCAGTGACTATAATGGTATTACCATTACCATTTTAATAGTTGTCAAATTTTCTCACCGTCTTGCTTTTCAATATTTGAATCACTTTATTAAAAGAAATAATCCACTCATATAATGCTAACTTAAGCTCACACATGTTAGCAAAATAAATGTGCGAATTTGGATACTTCACCCTAAAAAGCAATTCAGTAACAATGTTAAAATCAAATAACTTCTCGTGAATTTCTATTACTAACTCTCATTGCTCATATATCAACAAAGAAGTATATTAAGCATCTAATTTTCTTAACCTGATAAATAGATCAATATACTTAATTACATACTCAAGCATTTTAAATGTCAAATTCCACCTTGTCTAATTATTCAGATGTAACTTCCTAGTGTTGGGAGTGCGTAACTATTATATAATTTCTTTAAATTTCTTAACTCATTTAGGTATGGCACTACAATATCTTAGATTGATTATATCCTTTTTTAAAAATAATTTTCAACCCATCATTCTCAATAATATTCAATATATGCTTAAAACAATATATACAAGAGAACCTCCTATCCATTAATAAGCTCTCAACCCACAACTTGCTTTTAACTTTGTTGACCATAACATCGTTCGTGCTATGATTATCCAAAGTTATTGTTGATAAAATCATATCGATATTCTAGTCCATTAAATAATCTACCAATACATTTGTTATCCTTAACTTGTATGAGACACTGGAATATAAATGAACCTACAGCTTAGAAATAAAATCAAAGATCAATTACCGTAAAATAAAGGATTAATTACTAAAAAAAATTTCAAACTTTTCTCAAAATTTTAATTATAACCCGAACTTTAAAAAGTAACCATAAAATGTCTAAACTTTTAATTTTTTCAATTCTAGCTCAACGTTAATTTCACCGTTATCTTTACTGAGTGGCACTATCACATGTTAAGGAACTCTCATTAATCAGACACCTCAACGTTATTAGGAGAAGTAAGTTACATTATTAAAACATCTTTTTTTAATACTAAAATTATAAAAGAAAATACAATACGTCATAATCAAAAGAAACTAAACTTGTTTGATGAGACACCAAAGATATATGTTATTTATCATCCTCTAGTTTCTGTCTCTTCTTGGACTATCGCCCAAAAATGATGAGAACACAATTTTCTATGTCATTAAACGTCATAATGATCTTTTTCATGGAAATGGAATGTATGGTCCTCCATGCATGAATTCCTTATCAAAAATATAAGTTGAAAAGCTACATAAACCTAAAGCAATTTGCAGAGAATATAGAGTTTACAAGGTACTGGTAGTATAGAAATTTCCCATCAACCGAAATATCCTAGCTACAATCCTTCGCCAAGCACTAAATGATCATAACAGAAAGTGTTACACTTGGCGAACACTTTTTGTGAATTTGCTAGTTAGATGAAACTTTTTTCCCCATATTTTAAGGCAAATTTAATATTGGAATGTGTTTTAATGGAGCTTTCAAATTAGCTACAACAAAAATTTTAAAAAAAGTAGAAAAATCAAGGAATTTAGAAGGAAAGAGAGTAGAAAAAGCAAATATGGGGCTTTTAATTTCCTCTATCAAGCATATAATTTTTCCTACATTTTTCGTTACTTTCCTTGTTTCCAAACACAAAACACAAGAAGAGGGAGAAAGCAAGCCTAATGCGTCAATTTATTAAGCTTAATCAAAACAAAACAAATTCAAATTAAACCGATAGGCTCGGCTTAAAAAGAAGAAGAAAAAAACTTTTCATTATCTAAGAGAAATACTAGCAACAAACCTCGCACCAACTTGTCCAATCCCTTGACCATAGCAACAACTTTCAAATTACTCTCTTGCCAGAATACCTCAACCATCCTCCCCCCATTATCCTTCCCCTCTTTCCTCATTATCTATTACAACCATTGTTGTGGGCCCTACCCCACTTATAGTATACCCAAAAGCTGCAACCTCCATAACTATCTTTTTGACCGCTTCCATCCCTAGAATCAATGGCCCTCTTTTAGGCTACACGATCTTATCAACCAATAACACTTTTCCTAACCCCAACAAATCCCCTTCTAGTATGAACGCCACCATAGCCTAGCTTGACTGCAATTCCACACATGGTGTGACATCCCTCCTTCTGTTGGCAACATCGCCTTAGTTTTCTTGGTGGGTGCCTAAAGTTAGGGCTAACTAGCATAAAGATCAAATCTTTTTCTGTTCCAAAAGTATCGGCAAGAAATGACATAGTTTCAATAATGTAACTCACTTCTCCTAATGACATTGATGTGTCTAATTAATGATAGTCCCTTAATATATGGCAATGCCATGTAAGCAAAGATAATAGGGAGACTAATACAGGGTTAGAATTGAAAAAAATTGAAAGTTTGAGCATTTTATTACTACTTTTTAAAGTTCATGTTATAATTGAAAAATTGAGGAAAGTTTAGACTTTTTCTAATAATTAACCCTAAAATAAAAAATAAATGAGACAAAATAAAAATAGTTATCTTAAAATGCTACTATACAAAGTCCAATTATTATTAATGTAATGTCACAATCATATAACCCTTCTTTTGATTTTTAGTTGTCCATTTATCTAATGTGATCATAACTTACCCACCCTTGGATGATTACATTTTCAAATGTTAAACTTTTATATAGATCATAATCTTGAATATATCCTTCTTAATGGCGTTCTAATTATCTTAAAAATTGACTAAAATGATGTAATAAACATTTTTAAGTTTATATGATACATAACTAAAAATGGATATTCATACCTTATTGTTACCTTCACAAGCAAACGTTTGAATTTTTTTTAAAAATCATGGACAATAATAATAATTTCATTTTTATACAATAATAATAATTTCATTTTTATCTTTCAATAGATTAGGTGTAAAAAAATCTCTTTTTTATTACACACATCAAGATGCTTTTTCAAATGCGAGATTTCGCATCTAGAACTTATAACAAACAATTTATGGTAATACTTACACTTCATCTTATCAATTTATTAGCCTGTTTTAGTCTCTATGAAGTGATTCCAAACTCTATTTCTTATCTTTGAAAAGTTGCCATGACTTTCTGTCTAATTTTTTTCACTTATTATAATCATGCATTAGATTGAAAATTTCTATTGTATTGGATTGTTAAAGGATTAACTTCTTCAATCTCAAATAATTATAGCCAATAAACACACTAATTAAAGAGGGTTGTTGCTCTTATGTATCATTCTACTGAAGGGTAGAATCACAACATTTTCCAAGTGTGCAAGTTTTGAAAGCAGAAGAAGATAAGAGGACATGAATGTGAGATATGATATATGCAGATTGCCTTTTTAAGAAATAAGTTATATAAATGGAGATTCGAATCATTCAATATGCAACTAAAATTTGCACTAAACAAGAGAGATCAATAGGTAATAGACTAGACATTGTATCACATTAAGCCAAACGAAACAAAGAAATTCATGTAACAGGGAACAGAACATCATAATCGATTGCCCACCTAGTGACTTATCCTTTGATGATTGAAAAGCATCAGTATACCTAGATATAAACTAGACAAATATGACCATTGAGTTTTGTTTCCAATCCCATAAATAAACTTATCATCACTTAATCAAGCCAACATAAGGCTGGTGAAAGTTACCAAAATCTCATTGTACACTTGAATGCAAGAACCAAGATTAGGAACAAGGGGATATTTTCATCTAATAAGAAAGTAGTAATTGATAAGGAAGACCACATTTTCTTGTTAAAAAATGGTTATCATTTTACTTTGTTGTTGTTAACCAAACTAAAGTCTCAATAACACTATCACTTTTTAACTAAATATTCTTCCCTTTAGAGTTAATTTCAATATCTAGTGTTCTATGTCATCATCATCACGCCCAATTCAAAATTCCACAATAAAGCAGAATCTAAGAAGGTTTGATAATATGCAACTTGATCCCTACGTAATAGAGAGACTATTTCCAATAAACCTCTTGTTTATATATATTTGACCAACTTATTAGCAGGATTCTTATTGACAAATGCATGCTTATTGGTTTGCATTACCTATTAAATCAACCAGTTTACTGAACTTTTACTCGCTCTTTGCTTCGTTTTGCATTCTAAATCCTAAATCATAAAAGTTGGCTCAACTTTCTTGGTATTTTATTTCCAGGAACATCTCAACATAATGAGACTCCTATTCTATTATACTTGGAAGAAACGCAATCATAATATTAATCTTAAAGGTCACATGAATAGAAACTAACATTTCCCATATGATAACAAAAAAGAAATCTTTCCTTTCTCAACAAAACCACAACCTATAATTCTGCAAAAAAGTCATCACGGCTGGTACTGGTATGTCCATTTTCCCTCTTGGTTCCTGTAAAGATCAGTGGATGAACCAAATTAAGTGCAAAAGTTGTGTTATGAATCAAATGATTCCATAAAAGTGAATGAAAAGCAAAGGATTATGTCTTAAGCAACTGAAACCACATCTTAACTTGCACCAAATTTTGCTCTCGAACCAAAATAAGAAAGTCAATTCTGAAAATCATTGGGTCTCCTAAACTTCTAAGGGTAGAACAACTTGGAAATCAGAGTGGAACTCACTTCATCATGATGGTGGTGACATCCATCTAACATTGTTATTCTAACATCCGTAAAGCAAGCACTTAGATATCATTTATACACTTTGATAGGCACACAATTTTATGAATAACAGGGGAGTGAATCTACAGCCTTTAACCACTCACAAAATATTTACAGCATCGAAAGATGAATGATATCTAAGAAAATCTACATCCACCCAAGGGAATTTAATGTAGAAAGCTGTGTTGGCACACAATTTATTCAACCTCACACCTTATAGGACAGAGTTGGGGTTTCTTGTCAAATCAGAAGAAAACAGAGTAAGTTGCATGATACATAATGTATATCTAATGAACTTCATCATAAGCTAATAAAAGAAGATCCCTAATGATGAAGTTGTAAAGTAGTAAATCTCATGGATTGAAAAGTTTCATGTGTAAACCTTTGATGAAAGAAGATTGTTATCCACTTTAATGTAAATTGCTTGAAAACCCATGTACCTTTTCCCGTCCTTTGAGGATTAGCATCCACATCCATGTCATCACTATCATCACTATCTGCAGCACCAGTTTGATCCTTTTGACTGTTTTCAGAACGTTGCAGTAAATCATCTAAATCCCAAAGCTGAAGGACAGAAACACAGGAATTAACTTTGGGCACCACAATATATTTAAATTGCATAAGAAGCCAACCACAGTTTTCTTCAGCATGCAATTCATTGTAAAGTGTGTTTCAGTTTCTTCTCATATACATATTTATATCGTACTATTCAGGCAGTAACCAAAGGAGATCCGTGTACCTTCAACATTTGGTCATGTGATATACTGCCAAGGAATTTTCTGTCATGAGAAAAAGCTAGAGCAAAACAAATTATAAAAGAGCATGTCAGCAATTAAGAAACTTAAATGTGGCTAAAGAGACAAAAGAATGTGAAAGGAGTTGGTCATGAAACCAAGTAAATAGGTTTTTGGCTGCCGGTTAGTCATGAATATTCCTCAAGACCATTAATCAGATGACCAATAATTTAACCTAGATAGTGCTAAAACTATCCATATTTTTTTTTACTAATGCAAGTTCCTAACTGAATTGTCAAATCTAATTTGTTATCGAGGCACAATCCAGGAATTAACACAAGTGAAGCGTGAAAAACAATTGATCCAACCTACTTTGCTTTCTAGAAAGATTTTGTACTGTCTGTCCACTACTCCTGGACCCAATAAAATGCACATGCACAACCAACTGATGTAATATATCAATCATGCAAAGAACAATCACAAATACCAGATAATTACACGACAAAACAGTTGATGCAATGTTCTTCAATGAGAAAGGTAAAAATAGTCATAAAAAGATAAATTCATATACCAAGGCGCTCAATTGGATACTCTGAATGCTCAGCAAGTGGTTGGATGATTCTGTTTGGTAGTATGCCAACAAGACTGACATATTCAGGAAACATTAAAATGAAATATCAGCTAACTAAAATAATAAAGGAAGTTTTATCAAAAGCCAAGGGTAAAAGATCCCTTCCCTTCAAGCATAAAATGAAAACCTCACACAATCTCACCTGATGAGTCCATTCTCAGATCCAGTGATAACCCTATCCTCGTCAAGCTAGAAAATGAAGTGCAAGAAGTTAAAGAAGAAAAAAACTCCTTTGATACTTAACAAACAAAACATTGCTACAACAAATTCTTAATAACTCACCTTCAATAAAGCATCAATAGAGTTTGGGGAGAGACCAACAAAGCGATCACTGAAAATGAAACAAAAATTTAACACAAATAAACATAGGGACCCAAAGCTCCCATTTGGCTTTGTCCTTGCAAGGTTAGGAGTCACATGCATGCGTAATCAGAAAGTTTCAACCAATACTCCAAATCACTGAAACAAACAACCACCCATATATTCTACCTCTCCAACAATACCTGCAATCCTTGAAGAAACCCCATGAATACAATATCAGTGTTCCATTTTGTGATCCACAAACAACTTTCCGTCCATTCTGACCACAATAATTCATAAATTAGAATAAAGTAAAAGCAAAATCAAGTTTACAAAAATTATGTTTGGAGTTTTCCTCTCTTTATAACATGATTTCATCAGATACTAAAGTTTAACCTTTCAACCTGGAAAAACTAAACTCATTGATGACTGGAAAACAGGAAATGGAAAAAACAATGCCATAAAACAACACTATTTAAGAATATGTTTTGGTATAACTGCTAAATCTAGAAATGCATCAACCGCATTGTAAATGATACCTTCATAATAACAATGGACAGTAATTCTTCCTCGGAGAATTCAGACCGTGTTTGGACCTACCACACAAACAGAAAATTAATAAAGCTGCAATTTTAGAGAATCCAAGGCTTTCAGCATGCAACCTTACTTTATTACTCCGAAGATTGCAAACTGAGAGAGTACCATCCCCACTAAACAATGTGAAAATGAGAGAATATCTTAGAGTTTCATCCAGAAGTATAACAGGGAAGAAAAAGCAAAAACTTTAATCACAGGATGCATAAAAAGTTTTATGCCAGTGAAGGAGAATATATGAAAGTGGGATTAGGAAAACAAGAAATCAAATCCACATCAGTTACACCAAAAGTATACTCAGACTTGTACATTGCATATTAAAAGAAAATGACAATTTTGGCCATGGGCAGCATATTCTAAAGTAATGCCTCAATACTCTCAACTTCTTTAGATAGAAGAACCAAAAAGACAAAAACAATGAAAAAAATTGCATAGTATTTGAGTAAAACCTTGTAGCCAGTAGTTTGGAGGAGTCGGAAGCAAAAGTCATATCTGAAACATAATCTTCATGGGCGCTAAAGGAATTACAACAAGATTGTTGCCTGGTATCCCATACCTGTAAATTATAAAAGCATATGATAACTGCAAATGTAAGGAACAGGGGAACTTTGGGGGATGTAAGACTGTATAGTGAAAAGGCTACAGAAAAGAAAATGGAAATGGGAAAAGAAGACCTTTATGCAGCCTTGATCATCCCCAGTGGCTATAGTTGTGTCAGTGAGATTGATCAAACTAAATATAGCATCCCTGTAAAATAAAATGGTGAAATTAAAATAAAAATGCATGAAAATTTGATTAGAGCACAGAGGTAAAGCATGACATGCAGTAATATAAAAAGTTTACTCGTGAGCATTTTCAAGACGGGCAATAGGTGATCCTGTTTCAACATCAGTTGCTAGGATTGAGTGATCACTGGAACCCGTCACCATTGCTGGAAAGATGATGATAAAAATGCTCATCAAGTGTATAAATTAGGGACAAGAAAGAGTATGAAACTACAATGAAACAGTTGAAAACACTTTAGAATTTAGTAAAACAGACAAAGAAAGGAGAAAGATATCATTTCAGGATGAGTTTGGTAAAAACAATAAAATTGATAGATTATAGCTGGGAGTTTATAACTGATTACTAATAGCTGACAACCGAGAATTGTTAATATAACTATTTGATAAGATATAGTTCTGACCACTAAACTGTAAAATGACAAATAAAGGCATCGTTAGGAGTACAACATATTTTATTATTTATTATGCCAAAGTATATTGTGTTATTATTAATACTCATTATGCTTATCATAAGAACCGTAAGCATACATATTATGTATAAAAACTAGTCATACTTTAAACAATACATTCATAAACGTAAAATTGAAGTTGAAATATTATACATAAAAAAATGATTAATTTGATTACTAATATCAACCTAAAAATATGTCAAAGAATCAGCATGCTATGCACTCCTTCAGTGCTTGAGAGCTCCAAAAAATTTTAAGTAAGGGAGAGGGGAATGAGATTTAAGTTAATATTAATCAGACTTAAGAAAGTGAAATCTTAAGGAGCGCTCAACTTTTTTTAATTACAGTGAGGAAAAAACCAAAGTGGACAGAACATCTTATCCACCCCAACCATGAAGCATTTTTCCATTCAAACAGAGTGTTTAGTAGATGTAGTTAATAGGATTATATCCCTCAGCTGCTCTCCGTTCACTCTACCAAATAATTTAACAGTTAGAAAAGTAAAGCAATAGGAAACAGAAAGAGGGGGGGGAAGTTTGATTGCTACTAGTAAATAAACCTACTACTACTCCTCCTACTACCACGGATGATAATAATAATAATAATAACAATACATAAGAAAGAGGATGATGCAGAAAGAATTACCTCGCCCGCCATCAATGAATCTAACAGCTCTACAAGAGTCCGTATGAGCACTTATGTCAAGCAACCTAATCGTTTGGTGAAAAGAAAAGAATAGTTTCAAGTTTGGTGATTAAGTGAATATTTGGGATAAACACATTGTCAACCCTCTTACTTCACCTTGATTCTTATTTCAATACTTCAACCTAATTTTTGTTAATTGAGTCTTACATATAATAACATTCTAATCTGGCCCTCATTACAATACTATTGGAATTTTGTTTAGCATAGATAACATTGTGCATAAAATTGATAATTAACAAAACATCTATCAATAATGCATAAGTTAGTTAAACTGTTGCATAAGTCTTAATACGGGCTGCAGTTTACTGTCAAGATTTCGCTAATGTGAACTTTAACTCTTACAAAATAATGAGATAATTTGAACTGTCTGATAAGCAACTTGTCTTTAGCCAAAATTTCAGATGGCAAACGGGTGTCGATGACAAAAATTAAAAGCAGGACTAAAATAAGAAATGGGATAATAACTTTACCTCTGGGGTGACGAAGACGAATCAGAAGAGTAACGGTATCTGAAAATAAATAAAAATATGAATGAAGTGATGAGAAAGGAAAAGAAGAAAACAAAAACACAAGAATGGAAGGAAACGAAACAGAAATGAAACAGAAACGTAACAATTGAAGGTGACCAGTGATAAGAGCAGCAGACACAAGGTGCTGTGATGGATGGAAATCCATTCCAAATGGCACTTTCCCCAAATCTATTTCCATTGATGATAGGTACGAGATTACACAGTTCACAGAAACCCAATGAAGACTGGTTCCTGTTGATACAAATGAACCGAAGAACAAGAAATAAGAAAATCACTCACGCATTGAATGGAATCTCACATTATAATTTACCAAAAAAAATCTCACATTCTACCATCCTCATTCCTTATTTTTTTCTTCCAATAGGCATAGTTTCAAACAGTTCAACTACAACACTCTTAACTCAAATACAACAATTTAAATTGATAACATAGCACCCCTTCCAGAATTTACCCGCAGATTCACGACAATTTCTCAAAACTCTAAGCTTTCAACGAAAAACCAGGTGGGACAAAAACCCAGAAGAAAAAAACGTAAAATTCCAGCTTCTCTCCCGCACTAAACCAAACAGCTGGAGGCTCAATAAAGTCGCCGGAATCAAACAAATACTAGAACTTTACGCTAGTAGGCAAGTGGGTCTGAAAACATAACTGGAATTTGAGAAGAACAGAAAAACTTTAAACCCGCTACTTTGTTGAAACAGCCGAGAGTGGACCTCCGTAGCTTTAAGACGAAAACAAGTGCAAGGGTCGTGAGATGATTTCAGCGGCTTACAAGCTAAAACCCTGGCGTTGGCGTTTTTAAGGCTTGTGCGATTTTATTGCTCATTTTCATTCTCTTTGCTTTTTATTTTATATTATAAACAAGATGGCTATTTTTTGTTATGGCCCGGAGGCCTTTTCTCAACCGAAACGACAGAACGGAAGGGCAAAAAAGGGGTAGTTATATGTCGTTTTTGGTTTAACCCATCATTTTAAAAAGTTAATTTCAACCCTACAAACTATAACACCATTGCTTTTCTTTATAATTATAGCTTGCAATGGAAGTGGTGTTGGTTTATGCCCTACAGTCAATCAATTTGATTATAATTTAGTGACAAATTATTTAAAGGCATTCTTTATCTTGTACATGTTTAGATTTACATGATAAAGTTTATGGGATAATTATACATTGCAAATGAAATTATAATGAGATTATAATTATGATATTCATATTGCATTTATGTATTTTTTTAAAAATGTTCCTAGTTATTGTTCTATTAAGATTGGACATTAATAGAACGTAAAAGGACTAGCACACGTTTTGTTTTTCCTTATGAAAGAAGTAGTCGATCCTATAGGTTAAAATATAGAGATACTTAAACAAACATGTGGGTGCTTGCTAGAGAACAAGTTCATTGAACAGACCCGATATGAAAAATCTATTTGGAACATTACTTGTATGTTTATAGAATTCTCATTGTGATGATTGTATAAGTGATCTTTTGACTTGAGGTCATCAAAGTTATCTTGTGTAGGGATTGTTATCTTTTGATACTACTCGTGATCTATTTTATCAAAGATCGTTTAAACGATAGTCTTTGGATGTAGCATGAACTATATGAAGATAGTTGAATGATCAAGATATGATTCATCACCCTAAAATAATTAGGGAGAATGTTCCGTCGTTCTCGATTAATACTGATTTAAGAAATCATTGGCTAAGATGGAATGATATTTTGTAAATAGTTTACAAATATCATTAATTGAATCAATACCTAATGGCGGAGAACTAATATAATTGGACTTAAAATAGAGTAGATATTAATTTCATGCTCTATGTCTAATTAGAACATTGGTTGATGAAATTATTGAATTATAAAAAAAAATCATGCACGAAAATGTTAGTCAAAATCACTTTGACATTCCTAAATATTTTGGTGATCATGATGCGTTACTAGACGCCAATATTGATCTATGATTATAAATTGTTTAATTAGATAATTAAAGAAAAAATAAAATGAGTTTTAATTTATCTAATTCTAATTATGAATTATAATTATAATTTATAAGCATTGCCAACGTATTTGAAAACTTAATGGGTCACACATATAAAGTGGGTTGGAGAGAGCAAAGTTAATTTAATCAAGTTAGATTTGTTTGTAAAGTTTGAAAAACTTTATGATTAAATATGAGATATTTAATAAATAAGGATCAATATGAGATATTGATTCTTATATGGGCATAATTGGTATTTAATTAGAGTTATTTGTAATTCTAATTAAAGTTTAACTGAAATTAATATTTAATTTCAAATAAATTACTAAAATGTCCTAAGCTTATTATAAATAGGCTTAAGCTCTATGTAGCTAGCACTTCATGCTTAACCTTCTTTGTAAAAGTTACAGAGTTCTCTCAACCTGTTATGTGTATACCTTTAGAGGCCAGACACTTGTGCGACTATGGTAGTTGAGACGAATCAGTTTCGGAAACGATTCGCGGGATGCATCAAGATAAAGATCAAGCTTCGAAATAAGGTACGAATTAAATTTTCGCTTTATTTTGATTCGTGTTAATCATTTTATAGAATTAAATAGATCTTAGTTTTTGGGAAATCAAAAGTCATGAAAAAGTTTTGTGATTGCTCCACTGCAGTCGGATCAGATCCGAACTCGATTTTCCAACACTGTCTTCCATAAAAGGCAACTGATTCTACTTCTGAGCTCTCCTATTTTCTGCATTCCTTGGAAGATAAGGTCTGCCAATAGGTTGGAGTTGAGATAAACCTCTTCCTTGTGCTCTCGTAAGCAGTATTCCTCCATTATTAGCTTGATTAAGGCCCATAATGGTTAGAAGTTGATCCATACGAGTCGCTAATCCATTAATTGCCTCCAAAACTTCGTCAAATCTCTGGTTATTTCCTTGATCAACCAGTCAAGATTGAAACGTTTGGCTCGACTTTTCTAGGTTTTGGATGAATTTTTTGAGTTATGGGTGAATTTTCTGGGTTGGTAGAGCTAGAAAATGGTAGAGCTAGAAAATGGGCTGGAGGGTGGGGAATAGAAACAAAACTAAGGAAAGACAGGGCTAGAAGATGGGCTGAAGGATGCGAAACAGACACAAACTAAGGAAAGGCACTAAGAAAGAAATCCAGGAAAATTTTCTGGGTAGGTAGGGCTGGAAGATAGACTGGAGGGTGTGGAATAGAAACAAACTGAGGAAAGGCATCAGGAAAGAAATCCAGAAAAAACTGGATTTTAATACTCTGATACCAACTAATGCAGCGGAAATAATTAGGTATAGATATTTTAGGTTAATCTTAGAACCAAATCCAAGCATAAAACTTAGGATTTAATAAATAAGAAAAAGACACCTTCTCAGGAGAATTTCTTGCAGAAGTTTTATTAGAAATAATAACATTTAGGGTTGCCTAAAACATATGTTAACCCTCCTTTTTATATCCCTAACGTGTTATTGTTAGTAGTGTGCCCTAGGCCAATGGATGTTTGTCATTCATGTATTAACATTATGACTTGTTAATAATATATTATGAGGTATTCCGTTTCATATATGCATGTATTTCATGTAATGTGAT
>JANITW010000008.1:34028764-34043641 GCA_027564335.1 Erythroxylum williamsii
GTTTAGATGTATATGATAAAGTCCATGGGATAATTATACATTGCAAATGAAATTATAATGAGATTATAATTATGAGACTCATATTGCATTTATGTATTATTTTTAAAATGTTTATAGTCATTGTTCTATTAAGATTGGACATTAGTAGAACCTAAAAGGACTAGCACACGTTTTGTTTTTCCTTATGAAGGAAGTAGTTGATCCCATAGGCTAAAGTATAGAGATACTTAAATAAACATGTGGGTGCTTGCTAAAGAACAAGTTCACTGAACAGCCCCGATATGAAAAATCCATTTGGAACATTATTTGTATGTCTATGGAATTCTCATTGTGATGATTGTATAAGTGATCCTTTGACTTGAGGTAATCAAAGTTATCTTGTGAGGGGATTGTTATATTTTGATACTACTCGTGATCTATTTTATGAAAGGTCGTTTAAACGATAGTCATTGGCTGTAGCATGAACTATATGGAGATAGTTGAATGATCAAGATATGATTCATCACCCTAAAATAATTAGGGAGAATGTTCCGTTGTTCTCGATTAATATTGATTCGAGAAATTCTTGGCCAGGGTGAAATGATATTTTATAAACAGTTTACAAATATCATTAATTGAATCAATAACTAATGGCGGAAAACTAATATAATTGGACTCAAAATAGAGTATAGATTAATTCCATGCTCTATGTCTAATTAGAACATTGGTTGATGAAAGGATTGAATTATACGGAAAAATCATGCACGGAAAGATTAGTCGAAACCACTTTGACATTCCTAAATATTTAGGTGGTCATGATGCGTTGTTAGACGCCAATCTTAATCTATGATTATAAATTGTTTAATTAGAGCATTAAAGATAAATTAAAATGAGTTTTAATTTATCTAATTATAATTATGAATTAAAATTAGAATTTATAATTATTGCCAACATATTTGAAAACTAATGGGTCACACATATAGAGTGGGTTGAAGAGAGCAAAGTTAATTTAATCAAGTTGGACTTGTTTGTAAAATTTGAGAAACTTTATGATTAAATATGAGATATTTAATAAATAAGGATCAATATGAGATATTGATTCTTATATGGACATAATTGGTATTTAATTAGAGTTATTTGTAATTCTAATTAAAGTTTAATGGAAATTAATATTTAATTTCAATTATATTATTAAAACGTCCTAAGCTTATTATAAATAGGCTTAAGCTCTATGTAGCTAGCATTTCATGCTTAATCCTCTCTGTAAAAGTTGCAGAGTTCTGTCAACCTGTTTTGCGGATACTGTTAGAGGCCGGACACTTGTGCGGCTATGGTAGTTGAGATGAATCGATTTCAGAAACGGTTCGAGAGATGCATCAAGATAAAGATCAAGCTTCGAAATAAGATATGAATTAAATTTTTGCTTTATTTTGCTTCGTGCTAATCATTTTATATAATTAAACAGATCTTGGTTTTTAGAAAATCAAAAATCACAAAAAATTTCATGATTATTCTGCTACGGTTTGAATCAGATCCCGATGTGATTTTCCAACAAGTGTAAGATTGTGCAATGACAATTGGCATATCCTTGGATGCCAAAGTACTTGTCCATGTGACCCACTACGATAGGGTTTCGGTAGTATTTGTAATTTTGTGCGGTAGAACATGTGGATTTGTGCATGCAGACAGAACATAACCAACAAGTCATGTTGTCTTGTCCTTTTCTACAAGCATGGGGTTTTTCTGATCATAAACTTTCAAAAATTTACTCTTCTCTGTGAAATTATCAATCTTGATGGCTATACTTCCCAGAAGCCAAGGAAGACTTGGTTCAATTTTTGCCTTAATTACTATGTTAATTGAAGGTATTCGCATAAAAGCCTTAGATTTACATTATAATATTGGTAGTCAATAATGTTTCAACCTGCTAAACTCGGCTTACGCGTTTGGAGGTAAGAGAATTATTAATTAAGGTAGGCCGAGATAAAAGATCACAACTTTGATACGAAAATTTAGGTGGAGCCCGTTCAGAGGGCAGCATATTCACGCCACTGGCTACGACACAAATGATCAGCGAAGAGACTTTGTGATTGGGCCGGGCGGACTTTTGGTGAAGAGAAACAACAACAGAGCAAAGCAAAGAGCGATTCAAGATGGTTTTCTCTCACGACAATCTCAAAGGAGTGGTTTTGGCTTTGTTGTCAAGTGGTTTTATAGGGGCAAGCTTCATTATCAAGAAGAAAGGCCTTAGAAGAGCTGCTGCTACTTCTGGTGTTAGTGCTGGTGATTGTTATCTTTTTCAGCTTTTCATTCATATTTTGGTTGCTTTTGGGTTTAGTTTGGTTTCTCTGAAATGATTTTGTTTCTGATCCTGGAATTGTGTAGGCGTTGGTGGGTTCTCATATCTCTTGGAGCCTCTATGGTGGTTGGGCATGATCACAAGTAAGTTTCCCCAATTCCTACCTTTTTTTATTTTGGCAAATTTCGTAAAATGGTTTGTGATTCTTCTTGAATTATTCGAATTGTTGTTATGTGGTCTATAATAAACTTTGTTATTCTAATTGTTACTTAACCTTCGTCTGATATGGACCTTAAACTTAGAGAGCTCGTATCTTCATTGTATTGCGATGTGTTGGAACTTAATTCCCCATTTACTTATACGCGCAATACTGATTGCTTGTAGAATATATGTTGTTATGTGGTCTGTAATATAGTGGTTGTTGGAGAGGTTGCAAACTTCATAGCATATGCCTTTGCCCCGGCAGTACTTGTCACCCCGCTTGGTGCCTTGAGTATTATTGTCAGGTATCTCTCTTCATATTTCTTTTGTAGCACATTTCCAACCTCATCGGGATTATTGAACATCCTTTCTCCTCTGTATGGTCTGTAGTGCCGCGTTGGCTCAATGTCTCTTGAATGAGAAATTACACAAACTAGGGATCTTAGGCTGCGTCATGTGCATTACTGGCTCCATAATAATTGTCATCCATGCACCACAGGAGCGTCCTATCAATTCTGTACAGGAAATATGGAGCATGGCAACTCGACCAGGTTGAGTTTTATCCACCTCCCTTCTATATGTTCTCTGTTTCTCTGCTATTTCGCAAGTTTGCTCTGTCAACAATCCATTTTACTATCTGTTACAGCTTTTCTGCTTTACGTGGCCTCGGTGATTGTGTTAGTTTTCGTTCTTGTCTTCCATTTCTCCCCAAAATGTGGAAATTCAAATGTGTTGATTTTCACCGGCATCTGTTCATTGATGGGTTCCCTTTCGGTAAGTTATTCAAGTACAGAAGTCATCCCTATCTTTTAGGATGAAAATACATCTTGCTTTAGACCAGCTCAGATTATGTGCAACCTGACCTTGAGTTTGATATCTCAGCAAAGAAGATGAACAAAAGAATGTAAGAAAAGGGGCACTGCACTCTGTGTTGGAATCAAGTTTCCCAATTTTTTTTTCTTTTGTCCATCCTATTTAATAAAAGGAGAGGACTTTTAAACATAAAGTTATTGCTTGAAACTTGTTGATTTACTGAAGTTTTGGGTTGATTGAATTTGTTCTTTCTATTGATTTAATAGAGATGTCAGACTACTGGTTTTCTTTGGTTAGAGTAAAGTGGATAGAATTATCAGAGATGCATTGTTGCCAGACATCTTATGGATGTTCAAGTACTGCAGCTTCCAGTTTTGGTTTTGACTGGATTATCTCTGCTTCTAAACCACCTCTATATCATTTAGAAACAAGGCTGGGTACTATTGGACTGTCCCAAATCTCGTATATCAGCAAGACTTTCTCTGGATTGTTGTTGTTGTTATATTTCTGCTTTTGTAGTGGAAAGGCAATTAGTTTTTTCCTTTTTCACCAAATCCTACTGTTTTGGTTACATGTTGAATAACTCTGATATTTGCAGGTGATGAGTGTAAAAGCTCTTGGAACTGCACTGAAATTGACATTTGAGGGGAACAATCAATTACTTTACCCAGAGACGTGGTTTTTCATGGTTGTTGTTGTTTCATGTGTCATCATGCAAATGAATTATCTCAACAAGGTTAGTTGGTGCTGACAGCTTGTTTGTTTTGATGATCACTGAATGTGACTAGTGAGGTTTCTAGATTCCAAAAGGACAGAAAAGTCGGTGAATTAAGAAAAGGGAATTGCAAGCAGAACTGTCTTATGCAAGTCAATTTTTACTTTTCTTTTCCATTCTTTGCAAGGATTCTATGTTTGACGATATCATAACTACACCTTCTGTGTTCACTATCAAAATGTTAAGAAGAATATCTTTTCAACATCACGCCTAGCTGAAAGTTCTAGTATCTTTTAGTTTTTAGTAAGGAGTGCTGTTGACAAAGCTTAATGGAAGAGAGTTGCTTGAGGACGCAAACTTGAATCTCAATAAGTGTGAATATTTTGACAACTAGATCCAATGTCAGTTGAAAGCTATACTAGTGAAAACTCGTTTTTTTTTATAATAAAAATCTTTGCACTGCATATATAAGATTTTAAGGTTGGTTAATATGTAGTTTGAGTGTGATTAATTCCTGTTATAATTTCATTGTTTGACACCATCTATTTTGGATAAAACATGTAAATCCAATGTTTCAGGCACTTGATACGTTCAACACAGCAGTTGTATCCCCCATATACTATGTTATGTTCACGTCACTTACAATCCTTGCCAGTGTTGTCATGTTCAAGGTAACGTTACAGCTCTTATAGTGAGATGCACAATTATGTGTTCATTTTGTCCTGGTATTCACTTTGGTCGGAGTCAAGAAATAGAGTTTAAGTTCACCAATATGCAATCGCACATTGGGTTTACAAGCTAAGCAAACACATTTTTAATGCCTCTTACATGTCAAGTGATTCAGAAATTGGCTTGTACTGCTGAGCTCACTTTCTTGGAGTTTGTTTTTATACATCTTAAGTGGATCTAACTGTTGGTTAAAAATGTCATTGCAGGATTGGGATGACCAAAATATTGGAAACATTGTATCTGAAATATGTGGATTTATTGTTGTTCTCTCTGGGACTATTCTACTGCACTCAACCAAAGACTTTGAAAGAAGTTCATCTTTTAGAGGTGTGTGTGTGTGCTCTTCATGTTGTCTTCACGTCTTTTGCACAGAGTGGAATAAATAATGGAAAGATCAATTTGTTTTGGAACGTTTTTAAGTAACTGCAACTTACCTTTGCACCTTATATTCAGGTGGCTATGCACCCTTATCTTCGAGGCTATCGACAGGACTCTAGTGGAAATGGGGAATATATGAAGCACGCTGAGGAAGATGGACAACCTTCTGAGGAAGTTTGCCACCAGAAACAAGAAATGCACTAGATGAGAAAAACCTTTGTCCAACCATTTTCCTCTCCAGCGAAAATCCAGGGTCTGAATCATGGGACTTCCACCTGATCTTTTTGTTGGCAAACAGAAAATCGGTATGGCATAGATGTTACTTGATGCTTACTTGTGGTGCCTACCTGTATTGTGTACAAGATTTTGGTGGTGTAAAGGGTGTTTTTAGGCGTTTCCAAAAGGCAGATTAGAGGGAATGGTGATGGATAATTAAGAGGAGACCCTGACTGCTCTGGAATTCATGTGCTGCAGCTTCAGCTTCTGCAGTCTGAGAGACTGTCAATTTCATTTGTATATGTGTATATAGTTTCATCTTTGCCCTTCTTTAATTCTTCATCTTCTTAATTATTATATATATAAGTCATTTAGTAACAGTCTAATATAATTATGTAAATTAACTTTAATTGTTGCACCATTACTTCCAAAAAGAAAGAGCTAGACTATCTAAAGCTTAATTGAAATTGGTACACAGACCTTTTTTATTCCATGTTTCTTGAATATGAGCATGTTCTTATAGTTTATCCTTTTATTTAAACTATAAACAAAGGAGCAATTTATTCCAAGCTCACTCTCAACATTTATCAAAATCAATAATTTTTGTTAAAAAAGATAAAATAATAGTTAAATATGCTATATAAATCTTATTATGTGCAGGAGAAATAAGAATTTAAGCTATAGTTTATTAATAAAAATAAAATTCAAATTAACAAGCAATTGTAAATAAGATTAAATTCTATTAATAATGCCTTTTTTAACTTTATTTAATTAATAACATGTTTTTCCTTACATAGAGCGAAGATGAAAATTAAAACCAAAATTTAATAATTGCCAATTTTTTCTTCACAGAACAAACCTCACCTTGTGCACGAGAAGGAGTCAAGGTTAACGGAAATGGAAGCAAAGATTGCAGCTTTCTTTGGGTCAATCACCAACTTCTTCACCGGAGCTGACCAGATCCCCTGGTGCGACCGTGACATCGTTGCTGTGAGTTCTTTTTTGCTCATTGGGTTTTGGGTTTTCTTTGTCTTGATGTCAATCTCGTGTTTTTATATCTCTTCGCCGCATTCTGTTGTCAAGTTTCTCACTTTAGGGACAAAACTGGAGTTGGGTTCTGCAGATCGAAACACATTCTACAGGTCGCGGGAAGAGGATTGTTTGGGTTGAGAATTTGGGTAATCATTTATAAGAAATGTGAAGGTGGATGTTGAGTGGTAATTAAACTACAGCCGCTGTGTGATTGACGAGAAGATTCTTTCGGGGTTTTGATGTTTGTTGTAATATGTAATTATGTCAAAGTTTCCTTTAGATTGTTTTTAGGTTTTGTTAACAGTTTCTGGGTTTTGAATTAGATGATCATGGTTGGAGTATGTTGAGAGAAATATCTGTCGCGGGATGCTAAGAAACGGATTGGCGTTGACCTGATTATATCTTCTTCACGATATTCAATGCTTTGTTTACATTTTGTATGTTCTTGTTGGTGATATAGTTATTGTTTCAGCATCCTGCTTTTGTGCTTGTGCAAAGAGAATTATTGTGGGATTCAAAGAGCACAAAGTGCTTCTATTTGTTGTGAATTCTTTATCCTTACTAATGCCCAATCTTATGTGATCAATGATGAACTGATGGGCTGGTGTTTTTTCATCGATGACATTTCTCCTGCTTCAAAATATATGAAACGCTATCCTTTATACATGAATAAGAGCAAGAGTGGTGGATATGAAAAATATGAAGAAAAATGTTCATATTACTTAAATTTATTATGAAACTTTTACCATTAAAAAGTGTTGATTACAAGAATTAAGATGCCGGGTGGCGATGCATTATTAATCATATATTCTGAAGTTCCATTTTGCTCTTATCTTTCCATGGATGTTTTGTGTTATGTAATCATTTCAAGATTTATTTTAGGATTGTGTTATCAGATTGCTATTGGATTTTTCTTTCTTCCCCATTTTTTATCACAGAAATAGGTCCTAAAATCCTTACAGAAAGCCTAAAGATTGTCTTTTATTCCTTTTCTTTCCATTTCTTTCTTCACCTCCTTTGTTCTTTTTTCTTGCGTTCGAAGAGCACTTTTTGGCCAATGTGTTTTAAGTTGGATTTAGAAGTAATTGCTCTTTGGATATTAATGGTTGTTTCTAATTGCTGCTTAGTTATTGCGCACCAAGTGATTATCTCATGCTGGTCTCATGATGCATAGTCACTTCGTTTTGATACACACGATTTGCATTAAAGCCATCAAAAATGTATTTTCAGGGCTGTGAGAGGGAGGTTATTGAAGCTGAAAATGGTTCCTCTGAAGAGCTTAAGAATGAGTGTATCATGCGACTGTCATGGTCTCTTGTCCATTCTAGACAACCAGAAGATGTACAGCGAGGCATAGCTATGCTTGAATGTAAGGAAAAAGATGCAAAACTTTTCTTTCTCCATATTTATTTCTCTAGGTCTTCTTTTGGTTGTTTAATATGGATGGGGTCTATTTAATTGAACATTACATGTTTTAATGTTTTGTGGTTTACTGCTAGATGGTGCTCTATCTTACGGTTCTGTTTACGGGCTGTTGTCAATGCACCTCACCTAAATGTTTTTAACTTTTTTTTAATAATTGTAGCTTCATTGGGCAATGTTACCAGCCCATTAAAATTGCGGGAGAAGCTTTATCTTCTAGCTGTTGGCTATTATAGAAGTGGGGACTATTCCAGGAGCAGGGAGGTAGTTGAAGAATGCTTGAAGGTATAGTGTTCGGCATCTTTTAGGCTCCAGCTTCGAGAAACATTTTTGGTAGTCATTTCTTTCTGTGTTTTATAACCATCTGCTATTGAGTTTGGCAAAATACAGACTAATTTCATGTTACGTATGCTCTATTTCATTGTTTTGGACATTTCTTGTGTTCAATGCATTTTGTAGAAGACAATGTTGAAGTACATTATTCCATCTCTTTCCTTAAAGAACTTGATAATTACTTGTAAGGGGTTTAGACATTATGCCATTTCTTTTTCACTATTTCTGATAATATCATTGTGATGCCATGGTCTTTGTAGATTGAACCTGAATGGAGACAGGCCCAGTCCCTTAAGAAAGCAATTGAAGACCAGATTAAAAAAGGTATGAATGGATAATAGGGAAGATTTCCGCAACAGATAATAGGTCCTCATATTGTTAATCTGAACCAAATTTTGTAGGGTTATTAAGGTTTGACCACCAATTTTATCTTCTATGTAGATGGTGTAATTGGCATAGGAATCGCTGCTACTGCTGTTGGATTGGTTGCTGGTGGGATTGCTGCAGCTTTGGCACGCAGGAATTGATTCAACTTGTAGCTTTTACCAATATCTACAAGAAATCTAGTGCAAGACATGCTTAACACTGAATCTTGTAAAAAAAAAAAACGATGCTGCAACACATGTTTGTTGAATTATATCTCTTGTCATCAATGAGTCTCTTCATATTGAACTATATCCCTTTTTATTGTGGAAACTGAACTAGGACAATCACAAGAACTGTCAGAGATTGAAATGCACCTATTTATCTATCAGGACATAAATTCATACTCGGAGAGTTGGAAAAACATTTATGCATAGTTAACAATAAAGTGTAAGGAATTTAGGTAATAATCTCCAACACAAGTCCTTAAACCAGTGTTGGACTTGCGCAAGAACTTAGCCAATGCTGACAGCTTCAAGTTTCACGTTCCCTAGTAAGGTAAGAAGGAATTTCTTATAGTCTCCTGTTGTGTCCTTGGCTACTGCAAGATCAAGAGGTACGCTGTTTCTCTTCAGGTAAAGGGCCCTGATATCATCCAGGTCCTTCTCTGCACGTGTGATGATCACACGACTTAGTCCATCTTCATCAGTACCATCTCTATTGATAGCATTGCGTAACACCTACTTACATATAAAGGAAAAAAAAAGATCAAATTCTGAACGGAACTTGATGTTATGGTTTAGAAGAATACTCGAACCTTTGCATAGTATCTTTTTGGATCTCTAATGCACCGGATCACAGTGCGCAAGGCCGCTGAATATTCATCTCCCGCTGCTTCACCTAAGAGACCCTGGAAAACTAAAATTTTTCAGCACATGAAATCATTTCTTGGCCTTTTCTCTGATATAGTGTAGTAGACAGCTAAACCAAAAGGTTTTTAGTTCTTCTTTCTTGAGCAGAATCAAAATTCATACCTTGGCAATGGATCTGCCGTATATGTCCTTGTAATAGTTGAAAGTTGCATTAAGCTGTGCTTTGCTCCTTGTAGTCAATATTCTAAGCAACTCTTCATGATTGTAAGATTTTCCATATATATCGTCCCGAAGGATACCAACTTCTGTACGTGCCAAATTTTCATAAACTTCTGGCCCATCATATCTGTATGCACTGACAGCAGCAACCAGTAACTGCGTAGAGTAAACTGATGGATCAAATTCCTTCATCTTACAAAATGCAATTACAGCTCAATTAAGTCAAAATAATGTAAGGATACTTTTCTGATGGGACCATTGGTGTTGGAAGCCACATCTTCTTCGAGGGAATGCCTGTAAAGAAACCTGTAGGCACGCTTTACTGCCAAGAGATCTTCTGGGGATCTAACACAAGCAATCTCGACAATCACTTTGTAATCAGGTATTGCCTTCTTCAAAGCTTTATTAGCTAAGACAGCATCTCTTTCTGCAGGTTCCAAGGTCCAGTGACAAATTGCTTTCTGTTGAGAAAGTTACAGCATCTTAGCATATGTATGCACTCGGAGAAAAGGAGAAGGTAGTGAACTTAAACCTCAAAATCTCCTGAAAGCTCAGATTTGAGTTGTTGGATGAGATCTTCTTGGTATATCTCCTCATAAGCCAGCCTGATAAGCTTCCTTTGAAAAGAATTTCGATGACCGAGTATTGATATTATGGTCTCCTCATCTGTTCCCCAACCTGTGACAATGTTACAGGGAGAAATTGGTTAAGAATTTGTATCAACGAAAGGAAAGTATATATAGATCCAAACATTGATCGTCGAACTAATTATAACAAATATAAACATTTTATCGTTCCCCTTATAGCATGCAATCATAAAGATAAATTCTGTTGAAACATTGTCATAGAGTTGCATGATCCAACACTGTAAATATAGACTCCAGGTCTAACAAGATGAAAAAGAAGACAGACCTAGGCAAGCCTTCTTGATAGCTTCGGCATCTTCAACTGGAGAAAATTCCTTGGGGGCAATAAGGGTAGCCATTGTTGTACTCTTAATTCTTACCTTTCTTCAATTAGCCTATTAGACACAGTTCTTGTACACTACAATTTTACTTCTCCGTAATTTATACAAGAAACTTGTTCATCAGTTTCGATAATTAAGAGTGATTAATGGTCTTAACTGATGCTTGCTGCAACGTCCTTGCTTGTAAACGCCAATTCTCAAGACTGTTGTAATTATACAGATCACAGAATAAGCCAAGATCATATCATATGAGATGAGTGCCTTATCATAAGTGGACCAAAATATCCGGATATTGGGCAGATGGCCACCAAAAAACAAAAAAGTTCACGACGTTTTAACAGCACGTCGACCCATCTTGCCACGTTGCACATTCAAAAGTATACTAATCCAACTAGTTGTTTATCCTTACCGATCGCTTCCTCCTTCTCAGCCTCACAAGCAAGCCACCCCTCATCTTCAGAACTATTGTAAGCATGTACGGTGGATTCATCATTTTCTCTGGACTGCCACCACCATCAACCGCCAATACATCGAACTCATGCATCACAGACGCTGCAATCGCCTTCATCTGAACATAGGCCATGTCCTTCCCCAGACACATCCTCGGCCCACAGTGAAACACTGGGTATCGAAACTGATCAAACGGCTTAAACACTCCATCAGGAGTTAACCATCGCTCCGGCTTAAATTCCCTGCAGTCCTGGCCCCACACACCCTCCATTCTTCCCATTGCATAAGCAGAGTAATCAGCGAACCATCCCTTTTTAACGCGAGTCCCATCTGGCAGAACATCGTCTTTGAGAGTTAACCTTGTGTTCATTGCCACGGGTGGAAACAACCTCATCGACTCTGATAGAGCTGCATGTAAGTAGTGCAACTTCTTCAACTCATCGTAACTAAACTTCGCCGGGGTTTCTTGCTCCGATGATGTTCCGACTTGCTTTGAAGATGACAGTTCCTTTTGGATCATTGTTGCACAGCGTGGGTTGCCAGCTATCAACCAGAAAAACCAGGTCAACGCTGATGCTGTTGTGTCCTTGCCTGCAAGTACAAAACTAACGATAATATCTCTCAAGAACAGTCTCTCGTTTTCATTGGCTTCAAACTCCATGTTAGAAGTTAACAGCATGAATCTTGATAACAAATCTTGGTTCTTTCTCTGATTTTCTTCATGCCCTTCTAGCTTTTTTTCTTGTTTTGCTTTTATAACCTCCATGGAAAACCTGTTAACGATGCTAATATCTTCTTTGAACTTCTTCTCTAATCCCACGTTCAAGTACCTCTTGATCTTCCATATTACAGGAAGAGGAGATATGAATCTCGAGAGGCAGTTCTCAACAGCATCATCAAAAGCTTTGACAAAGGGCACATCTGAAGTGGTTGAAGGGTCAACTCCAAATGCGACCTTGCATATGCTAGTGAAAGTGAACTCCTGTAAAACTTGTTGAAGATCAAAGACTGAGTTTTGATCACATTTTCTGGCCAAGTACGGCATCAGGCTGCTGGATATCTCAGATTCGACAACCTCTGATATGAATTTCTTAAGAGATTTTGTGCTGAACTCGTGGCTAGCAATCTTGCGTTGGGTAGTCCAGAGATGACCATCCACGCCGAAAATTCCATGACCAAGGAGTTCATACAGGTCCTGATAGCGAGACCCTTTTACATAGTTGGCGAAGTTGGAGACAAGAAGATGCTCCACGTTGACGGGATTTGCAGTGGCAATACCATGAGAAAGGTTAAGAAACGAGTTGACTTGAAGAGTCAAAGATGGGGTTTTGGAGAGCATCTCAGTCACCCAATCGTGGAAGCGACTGTGGTTCCGGAGGAGAGCGATGACGTTTCCGATTATGGGATATGAATCTGGACATGGGTTTTTGGTTGGTTGTTTAGAACTAGAGATGAAGAAAAGAAAGATGAGGACTGAGACGAAGGAGAGAGACAAGGTGAGGCTGGTAAGATCCCACATGCTTAGCAAAATGATTCTGTAGCAGAAAGGGCAAGTGAAGGAATTGAGTAATATTTAAGCCTTGTGTTGACTGTTAACCTCAAGGCTCGCTCGAGTTTTGTCCACGTCGTTGCTACGGAATAAAATAGTTTTTCGCTTCCTGCTTGTTATAATTAATTAAATTCATTCAGTGGAAGATGGCAGTGTAACTTTATCAGGAACTAATATCTATGTCTAATATTATCTGTCTTATTTTATTTCATAAAATCTTAATTATTTATTTTATGAAATTCATGCAAAATTTATTCGAGACTTATATAAAATTTACATAAATAAACGGTTAAGATTTATTAGATATAATAAAACACTATAATATTAAACATAAAATTCGAAATTCTCTTTTGAAGTCCTCGTAACAATTTTCTAGGTTTTGCACCAAACCTTAGAAAGAAAACGTTTGATTTTCCAAGATGGTGAGCGTTGTATCGTTACTTTTTGTAATTGAAAGGTGAATTTTAGTCGTAAAAACGATCCTTTATAAAATGCAAAAGAAAGGTTGTTTGTTATTGATAACCTTTTCCCGACCTTTACAAAGCGAAAAACTTTGTGTAATAGAGTTTGAAAAAAAAATCAAATAAAAAAACAACTCAAAGCATATTTTAAAGGTTTCATTATAATCCTTCTTTCAAAGTGACCAATACCTTTGTACAAGTTTTTTTTAGCAAAGACAAGAACCTTTACAATCTTCTTCTAAGTTAAATAGGAATATCAATTCTACTTGAATCACCCTTAAATACAATAATATGATTTCTTAAACAAATCTTACGATTTAAAATAACTCACTTTATTACTTGATAACTTCAAATAGGCTCACTTATATAAATATGAGATAATAATGTTCAATCAATATGATATATTGATCAACTAATACGTCAACTAATGTTGCAACAAACTCATGGTCCACCACTTTAACCTATATTGATTATATAAGCCAATCAATCACCTTATAAATATATGAATTTAATAATTTTAAATGCTCAAATTGAATTTGTTTAATACAATTATGATTTAAGCAATTCCAAAAAATGTTTTCTATTTTTTTTAGATCAAGAGGGGTTTTTATTAAAAACAAAAGCGTCAATATCTCTCGATGAATATAAAGACTTATCTAATAGAGTAAAACAAAATGTTTATGCACAGTGAGCCTTTTAGAATATTAAAGTGATTAAATAAGATTACAATTAATTTTACAAAGTAAAGAATGACCTAATGAGTCTTCATTTGCGTTGCTCTTGGTTTAATCTTCATTTTGACGATTGTAAATTCCATCTTCTCTTAACAAGGGTAATTATAAATTCATGTATTAAAAATATATGACATCTTGGACTTATTTATCAACTTAAGGTTCAAATCTCTAATGATGAATGTTGGGTTTACACTATGAATAGGAATTGGATATTTTTCTTTAAAATACAGTGTGGACTTTAGTACCTAGACTTAAAGATTAATGTACAAATTAAGAATATTAAATTATAATTTAAATCAATTGGGCAATAATTTCTTAAAAGTATTGAATACAAATAAATTAGATTTGGTTATATGAGAGTTCTATATGATAATGATAGCCTTATATTAATTAACTCATTTTTATTAATATCTACTTAGTTAATTATGCGTTTTGATATTTTTATTTGAGTTTTTAGGCTGTTTTTTTAACTTTTCCACTACAAGAAAAATGAAACTTACCGACAAAAATTACCGACGGAATATCTATATATTTCGTCAGAAAGCTTAGTTAGCAATGGAATTTATTGACGGATCAAGGTGTCGGAGAAACAGTCGTAGGTAATAATTTGTGACGAATCACATAATGTCCGTCGCAAATTTACTTACGACAATTTTGTGTAACTATCGGTGAATACAGTGACAGTTATTCTGTGCTGTCTTCAGTCGGTAAATTTACCGACGGATAAGATATATCCATCGACAAGCTTACCGAAAAAATTAGTTATTCTATCGGTAAGTTAATGTTGTCATTACCGACAATATTAGCTATCTGTCGGTAGATCGAATAGATTTTATCTTATTTTTTCGTCGGTAAATTTACTAAAAAGAATTTTTAACATTTTCCTGCATTAAATTTTATTTGATGATATTATGGTTGATGCATAATTTAAACAGTTATGAGTTATCTATTCATAATATTTTGATTTGTTTCAATATTTAATTTGTTAAAATAGAAAGTTGATTGATGATATAAAATAAAAATTATCTTAATTGATAATAAATAATTATTTTGTTTAATAAGTATTTGTAATTCATGCAAAATGACTATAGGTACGCTATTCATTTGGTGATCGTGGATGCTCTTATTGCTACGATGAGGTGCTA
>JANITW010000008.1:34117770-34129747 GCA_027564335.1 Erythroxylum williamsii
GACAGCGTTTTTATGACGCTGTACACCGGAGACGGGGGACAGTCTGACGGAGACAGCTACCCAAACGCCCGAGAAGACAGAAAAACTCTGTCTTGTCCACTGTCCCCGGGCGCGGGGACAGTATCCAAACGCTGCGTAAGTGCCAAAGTCCGATGCATTCCTGGATGGTCAAGCCATAAGAAGTCATGACACTTCTTGATGATCTCCTTCCTCAATCCATCCCATTTAGGCACATAAATCCAGATTCCTTTGGTGATGAGCAAACCATCTTTAAGCCAAAACTTGTGGGTCTTTCCCTTCTCAACTTCCTTCAACACTTCTTTAGCTTGGTGGTCATGTTGCAATCTCTCCTTCATTTAGTCACGTAAAGGAAAATTAGGCTATGATAAGGTTGCTAGCTCAGCTTTCCTACTTAGTGTATTTGGCACTAAGTTCACCTTTCTCAGCTTGTACATCATCTCGAAGTCAATTTTTGCCAAGAAATCTTACCATCTAACTTGTTTAGGTGTTAACTTCTTTTGATTAAGGAATTAAATTGAAGCAACATTATCCATCTTCACCATCGACTTTGGTCCCAATAAGTAGTGCCTCCATGTCTGCAAGTAATGCACTAAAGCCCTCATCTCCTTCTCTTGCACTATATAATGCCACTCGGTGTCATTAAGCTTTTGACTCTCGAAGGCAATGGAGTTTCCTTCTAGCATTAACACACCCCTAAGTGCAAAATCATAAACATCCGTTTGTACTTCAAATGGCTTGGTGTGATTCGGCAAGAACCGATTCCTTCATCTTGGTCCCCTCCAAAGCATAAAAAGCCTTTTGGTATTTGGCATCCCATCCCTAAATTCATCCCTTCTTGAGCATATCCGTTATCGCAATGGAAGAGTAGTTATGGATGAACCTACGATAATAGTTAGCTAAACCAAGGAAGGATTTTAATTCACTCACCCTCTTTGCTGCTTCCCATTTAAGAATAACTCGTACCTTGAACCATTCATTCTTAGCTTACTTTGTCCTACGATGTGCTCTAAAAACTACCTCTGGCTTTGTAATTGTACACTTCTCCTTTGTAGATGTATGACATGTTCTTCCAACGATTTGCTATAGAAAACAATGTCATCCAAATAAACAACAACAAATCGATCCAAGAAAGGATGTAGTACCTTGTTCATAAGTGTGCAAAACTTTGAAGGCACATTAATGAGACCGAATAACATGATTAAGAATTCAAAAGCTCCATATCTAGTCACACAAGTAATCTTTGGCTCATCTCCCTTGGCAATCCTCACTTGGTAGTAACCTGATCTCAAATCAAGCTTGGATAGCTATCTTGCATCTCCAAGTTAATGAAACAAGTCATCGATTCGAGGGATAGGGTACTTATTTTTTCACAATTACCTTGTTTAGTACCCGGTAGTTGATACATAACTGAAGTGATCCATCGTGCTTATTTTGGAATAGTATTGGTGCACCATATAAGACCTTAGAAGGTTGGATATACCCCACATCCAATAGTTCCTTCAATTGTTAACTTAGTTCTTCTAACTCTGGTGGTGTCATACGATACAGGACTGCAGCAGGAGGTTTAGCACCAAGTTCCAACTCAATCTTGTGATCCACCTCTCTCCTTGGTGGTAGCTTCTTTGGCAACTCAGGTGGTATGACATCCTTGTACTCATCAAGGACACAAGAAATCTCCCGAGGCAACTCCTCACGAGTAGTGACATTTTCCTCCTTGAGAGAGCCATTAAGAACGTCAGCTCCACCTTCTTCACTCCTTTAGAGAGTTGCATGACTAAAAGGGTTTTGGTCTTCGTTGGTACCTCTCAGGACAAAGGTACCATGTATTCCTCTCCTCCATAATACATATGGTGTTTACAAATGGGATCGTAATAACTTTCACCTTGTCTGTGACTTTCTTTCCCAACACCACCTATAAATCATCCATAGGAACAATAGAAAAATATACTAAACTATTCATTTCACCTATATCAATCTCTACATTCTTTGTCACTCCACACATGCTTTTAGCTTCTGAGTTTATTGTTTTTAGCCAACCATCGACTGGTGTGTATTTGATGCCCAACACTTGGCTTCTTCTTTCTTCATAAAGTTGTTCGTAGCATCGGTATCCACTAAGGCTCTCGTATCTTGTCCACCAATCTTCACGTCTACGAACAATTGCCCCTTCTTCTTGATTTTTGGTACCTCGACTTTGGAATTGATGGCATGAAGGACTTCTAAGGATCAATATCTTCCTTTAGCTGATTTTGAGGTTTCTTCTTCGAGTGCTGTAAGCTTGTTTTTCTTTGAGCAGTCCCTAATTCAATAAGGTCCATCACAAAGATAGCACTTCAATGTATGACATCCTCTACCCTTGTCTTCTTTATAGCCTTTGCTTGAACCTTCTTTTAGCTTACCACTCTTCGAAACTCTATCTTTTCTTTGCTTCTTCTCTCCCCCACCCTTGCCCTTGTCACTCTTTGGGACTTAGAGTAGTGAATATCGCTTCTTACATCATAAAGGGATTCAATTACTGCGATGGCATTAGCAAGGTCTTGCACACCTCTCCTCTCCAACTTCGTTTTTGCCCACGATTGTAAGCTATCACAAAAGGAAAAGAAAGCTTCCTTGTCCAGATTGTCGGCACGTTGCTCTGATACCACTTGTAATGGGCTTCGACTTTCACCAATGCTTGTTCGTCACTTAAGTACACTCTCGTTCCTAAGTTAGCCTTCTACACGAAACACTTTGCTAAAGAGAAGAAGGAATGTAAGAACACTTTTATCAAAGGACTCTCTCAAGAAAGCTATAATGCTTACAATGCATTCTATGATCTTCTATATCCAAATGAGGCAACTCCCAAGGGGTATTTATACTTTCTTCTTCCTATAGTTAAGATCTACTTGATCTAATGGTCCATATTGACCTTCTAAAATTCTCTATACTACTCTACATACTTCATGTACATTACGTATATATCTACAACATTCTACCAGCTTCTATAAGATTCCATATTGTTCCATAATGTTCCCTATGCTTCCACAAGGGCCTTCCATAAGCTTCTACTATGCTTTAGAAGCTTCCAGAATCTTCCGTAAGATTCCAACATGCTCTAGAAGACTCTTTTGGGCCCCAAACCTCATCTTGTGGGTTTTAAAACATATAGAACGTGACAATACATATTTGAAAGTTAGAATAGAGATTAGAGATTACAGGTTTCTCATTGCACATAAACAAGCTCAAGTTTGTAAACTTTATTTGGTTGGATGGAACATATGAAAGTTCATGTTAAATATGCCTTGAATCTTCGACTTATTATTCAGGGGCATTTTGGTGCTTTTAGTATTTTGAATTAAATTATATATAAACTACATTTGTTTTAGGGTTATATGTGGATGAAAAACCCTAGCCGCACTCCTCTTGTATTTCTTCCTTTTCTCTAATAGTGAATTTATGATCTGCCATTGCCCATGGGCGTAGCCTTAATCAATTGGGGTGAACCACATAAATCTGTGTGTTATGTGATTGATTGTTTTGTTTCCTTTTCCTTTCTTTTCTTGCTTGATTTTTCCATAACAAACTAGTATCAGAGCTTTTGGTTTTTTCTAAATATATTAATCAGGCGTGGAGATGTCATCACACAACATTAAGATCGATAAATTTACTGGGAAGAACAACTTCAGTCTTTGGTGCATTAAGATGCATGCTTTATTGAAGCAACAGTTGATTTGGACACCACTTTTAGGAAATAAGCCAGAATCAATGGATGAGTCCGTTTTTTCTGAACAAGAAGATAAGGCACACTCAACCATTTTGTTATGCCTAGTGGATGAAATAATTTACAAAGTAGCAAATGAAGATACTATGGTAGGTTTATGGATGAAGTTGGAAAGCCTATATATGATGAAATCCTTGACTAATAAGCTATTACTAAAGCAAAGTTTGTTTGGTCTTCGTATGAAGGATGCCTCTTAAAGAATATTTGGAAGAATGAAACACTATTTTAATGGATCTTTAGAATGTGGATGTTAAAATAAAAGACAAAGACACTAACCTAATTTTTTTAGTCTTTCTGCCTCCGTCATATGAAAATTTTATGAATTCTTTTGTTGTTGGAAAAGATACTATCACTTTAGAAGATGTCAGGTCTAGTATTCAAACCTAAAAGCTTAGGCATAAGGCTTCTAGAAACACTGGAGAAAGTATTTACAGTTCGATTGGTGGCTGCAAATTCTAAAAAATCACAAGAACGTCTTAAGAAGGGAAAAGGAAAGTCTTAAGAAGGGAAAAGGAAAGTGGAAAGGCAAAGGAAGGTCTAAGTCTAAATCTCGAGATTCAACTGTAAATCCACAAGACATCTATAATTACTGCAAATAACCAGGTCATTGGAAGAATGAAAGTCCAAAGAAGAATAAATCAAAAGCTCAATATGTTGCTATTGCTCAATATGATTCTGCGTCAGCAGAAAATATGGTTCTTTTAGTGACTGATCGATTAGATTCAGAGAATAATTGAGTTTTGGATTAATGGTGCTCTTATCATATATGGCCACATCGAGATTGGTTCACAACCTATGAGGAAAAGGATGGTGAAAGAATCTTAATGGGAAACCACACATCATGCAAGGTAATAGGCATTGGTTCAATCAAGATCATATTGCATAACAGTATAATTAGAACTTTAGATGATGTTCAACATTTGCCAGATTTGAAAAACAACTTGATTTCTTTGGGAGTTTTGGGCTCAAAAGGTTTAAAGTATAATTGTGAAGGTAGAGTACTTCAAATTATCAAAGGTGCATTAGTAGTAATGAAGGGAGTCAAATATGGTATCTTATATATTCTATAGGGAACACTAGTAAAAGGTTCAGCTGCAACAACTTCTCCTTTAGAATAGTTAAAATTAGATCAGATCAAGTTGTGGCATATGTAACTGAGGCACATGAGCAAAAAGGGAATGACAATTCTATACAAATAGGGCCTATTTAGGGAACACACGATATCTATTTTTGGGCTCTATGAGCACTGTGATTTTGGGAAACAATGTTGAGTTCATTTTAAGAAGGTTATGCATCGGACAAATGCAACATTAGATTACATTCATGCTAATTGTTGGGGTCCTTCTCACGTTTCATCTTTAGGTGGAGTGAGGTATCTTTTATCCGTGATTGATGACTACTCCAAGATAACATTGGTATACATGTTGAAACAAACTATGGAATGGAATGAAGTGCTTTTACTGTCAGAATTTTAGATTTCATGGTTATTCTGATAATGATTGGGCAGGTTTTACTGATGAGATGAAAAACACAACAGGTTTTTGTTTCATTTTTGGTTTAGTGATTTTTCTTAGTGTTCAAAGAAGCAAGACATGATAGCCCAAAACACAGCAGAAGTTGAGTATATGGTAGCAAATGATGTACTCAATCAAGCATCCTGGTTCAAAAAAATACTTACAGATTTAGACATGGATCAAAATGAGCCAACTTAAATTTAAGTGGATAATCAAGCTGCAATTGTAATCTCAACTGATCCAAATTTTAATGGCAAGACAAAGCATTTGAAGATTAGACTATATCATTTAAGGGAAGCTCAAAAAAATGGTGACCTCATTACTTTAATGTAGAACGGAGGATTAAGTTGTAGATGTGTTAATTAAAGCTTTACCAAATACTAGATTTGAAACTCTAAAAGACCAACTAGGTCTCTGCAACTACTAAAGCAAGGAGGAGAAATGTTGCAAGTTACCTAGGTTACTTGGCATGCTATAGAAATGATCAATAGACCAAGTCTTTAGGAGTCTCTTTTCCAGATTTTTGGTTCTATTTATAATGGCTTGATAATGTTGGTTGTAAGAGTCTGTTATACATAACTTCTAATTAGCCAAAAATCTTGTGCTTCTATTATGCTTTATCAATCTATAAGGAGCAAGTTAACGAATAAAATTATATTCTCCAACAATACAAACTTTTCTTCTTTATTACTTCTATACTGCTTTCGTGCCATTTAAAAGGTTCAATGTGTAACAAACCACTCCTATATAACATAAGCTTGAACATACCATAAGATATTCGAGAACATGCTCTATGAAAATGGCACATCAAGACAATTAAACTGACTCATTAAAGGCATCCAACATATCATAAGTATTCTAAATGTTCATTTCTTCTCATTCCATTCATAAACATAAGATTCACATGTGTCATTACAATTCAGAATCCACATATACATTACACAACATTTTTTTGAGTTTAATCTCAGTACCAAATATATAACATGAAATGGGATGCTGATACAGAAGACTCTAACTAGACTCCTCAGATTTAGCTAATCAGACCTTTGAGCCATTCTCATCCCCAAAATGCAAGTACTAGACTTCTACTATATAACTTTAGTAGCTAAAACTCCCTTGAACCTGAAAAAAAACTTTGCAATTTTGACGAGTTTATAAACTTAGTAAGTGAACCATCATTAATGTATTCACTCAAGTTAGATCACGAAAATAAGTATATCAAAGTTTATCATACTTCTACAAGCATATCATGTAAGCTAGCATTGCATATCACAATACATCCTCCATTAACTTCAACTATAATCACTATTTCAAAAAAATTCGATAATTTATTTCAATTCAATCATTTGATACATGTAGGAATTGCAAATGTACATGTGTTCCCATTCTCACTTTGTTTTATTATGACTAAATACTTATCAACCCAATTTACTGTCCCGTATCTGTTGTGGATACCGAGATCATTTCTGGCCCATATCCATTGTGGATACTGAGTCCATGTTATTTGATCCTGAGGCTCTTCTTCATAATCCTAAGCTCAAAGCTTTTTTTTTGTACATCGGTCACTCTAGTCACAACTCCTTTATCTGATCATGCATTTCAATGTGATGACATGCATCATTTCATATGTTATGTTTTCATTTCCTTTCATTTCTGTGTACTCATACCACATATATCAAACTCCTCAAATCTAAGTCTAGCATTTATCAATCAGTTGTACATACGTTTTATATTAAACATACATTTCATACAGAAGCACATATAAATGAGTTTATACGTCTAAGTTAACTCACAGTGCGCTCTAGAAAAGCTATTGTCTTGATGTTCTAGCAATGTCTAGATGTTGACGATCACCTTATGCATCCATCGTCATGCAATACACACATAGTTCACAAATCACTATGTTTAATTATATGAATATATAATCATGCACATGTATATGTGTCATGTTTCAATGCATGCTCAATTGACTTTCTGGGTATGTATTCTTATACAAATATTTTGACCATCCAAGCATTTTAGCTTGTACGCAACTAGTTTGCAATTAGGTTTATACCTTAAGTAACCTTAATTTAAACCAAATTCATCAATCATACATTCACTAAACTTTTCCAACAATATCTATTCAAACAATTACCCAATTCTCATTCATAATTACCTCATGTTCTTCAAGGCTCATTCATTCATGCCTAATACACATTACTTAGATCCTTAAGATCATGTTTGCATTCATAAGGACACCTTTATTACTTTATCACATCATAATTTCTAGATTAGGATACATAGACATCAAAATAGTACATTCTTTAAGTTATGACATCAATTAATAATCAAGTTCTTAACCAATTAATCAAGCAATAATCTAGGTTCATTCCAATCCTTAATCAAGTCTAAATACACCAATTTTGTAACATCCCGTTACCGATGTGATGGGCATATTGGTAAATTAGGACGTGGTAGGATTTCATACTGCATTCTATTGATTGAGCATTCACTGACCTCTAATTATAGAGGAATAAGTTAATTGCACATGCATTTATAGGTACATGCATTCATGGCATTTTTCGGCATTTAATTGTGAACATGAATTGGTTTGTGAATTTTTTGACATAATTATGTTTAATTGTGATTTATTAGGAATTTTGAAATAATTAAGCTGGCATAGTTGAATCGGAGTGGGAATTGAATTTTTGGGATTTGAAAATTGAAATTGGAGTATAGGATCTTGTGTTTTATATTTTTGAGGATTTATAGGAATTTTTCTGAAATTTTTAGAGTTATAGGTCTGGACCGGAAAAATGACTTAGAGACTAATGAATTAGATTCCGGTTCCGAAATTGATGGGGAAATGGCTAGAAAAATTAGATTTGTGATTTTAGGAATGAAAATATTGAGCCTTGAGGAAGATGTTCGCCGCGGCGAGTGTTTTCCATGCCACGGCGAGCGACCCCTGTACGTCGCGGCGAGAGATCTTAGGCCGCGGCGAGGGACAAATTTATGAATGGATGTGGTTTAGTTTTTGGGGCATAACTTATGGTGTAGACCTCCAATTGAGATGATTCTTGATTCGTTATGAACTAGAGAAAGAGGTCTACAATTTAGGAAATGGATGAAAGTTAGAATTTTATTTAGTATGGTCTCAACCATAGAGAGAAAGTCGATTATACTTCCTATTGTAACCTAAGAATTGTACTTTGATAATTGGAGTTTAAATTGGGGTCTTTAATGGATGAATTTGACCCAATGAATAGGTTTTCTTGGGAATTACTATAGGGTGTATGATATGATGGATTGAACTGAATTTTAGGAATGAAATAAATCATTATTGATCAATTGAGTGAAGAGTTAGATTTGGGCATAAGATAGCAAAATTGGGTTTTGGCGCCGGAAAATCATGAACATGCATCGTACATATTTTCATTAAGACATATGCATCATTGAATTGTTTTGACTGAGCATCTAGTAATGGGAAATTATTTAACTGTTATAGAGGCACCGTTGGATCGTCATTCCACAAATATTGCTGGGACTTCTACGCAGTAGCTCGAAAGTTACAGGTGAGTAACCTAGTTGGTTCCTCAATTTTTTATTGTTAAATGCTCTGTGTAAACTGTTTGCAAATGTGAATTGTATGATTACGGGAATGGTTAGGATCGAAACGCATGCTTTTGATAAATTGGATTTGACTGCTGCGTGATTCTGAGAAATTTTGATAAATGGGCTCTTACAGCCATCTGACTGTGAATTATTGGGCATATGCATTTCATACATAAATGCATGAATATATAATGAACTTTGCGACCTGAGTCACCACTATTACTGAAAAGTTCTTTAAGCTTGAACACTGTTACTCAACCGAGCCTTGAGCTGGAGGGGAGTTAGTGCATCCTGCATAAGGGCTCTCCTACTCCCTAGACGCATCCACTGAACACTAATTTCTGATTTAGCGCTCGGTCACAACACTGAAATAAACTGGAAAAGAGTCACATATGCATTGCATATAATTGTGATAACTGATTTGTGATAATTACTGAGTTCTGTGATGGCATGAGAAATTACAAACTGCTATATGATATTTTGAATGTTACTATGATGTGCTATACGCAATTTGCGTAATGCACGATTTGAGTGAACCATCGATGATGGTTTCTCATTGAGTTCGCAAACTCACCCAACATTGCATCTATTTTTCAGGACTGATAGATCAGACTCCTAGCTTCAGTGATAGACTTTTCCTGCCGTGTGAGCGCGTTGGCAAGAGGAGTGATGGCACACAGGTCGGTCAGCTGAGATTGATTTTGAGGATGACATAGTATAGACTTTTGCATCAGTTTCCTTTTTGGGGTATTGTATTTAGACTGTAGGGAACTGATAGACTGGTCTATATTTCTGTTTAATGTTATGAAATGAGAAAAGCATTATGGTTTTAAAAATTTTAGTGATTTTGATATTGCGGTTTTATTGTATTGATGCCATGTGGATTATAGAAATGATCGAGCGTAGTGCACCCTTGTTGCGGGATATGCGTCGGAACGACCACGGGCGTCCCAGTGCGTACCCTGCGGTGAGGGGGCGCTACATGGCTAGTTCGATCCAACTCCTAATATTGGTACAAAAGTGCATAATCGATACAATCTAGTTGAAATCAACTAGTCAAGAAGATTTAAACAATTTGAACCTTTTGTGTTGGCAATGCAAGCGATCCAGGTGTTTTATATCCCTTTTTTTAGCTTACGACGAGATAAGTCAAATTGATTGATCGTTTGTAAAGTTAAACCTAGAGGTGTTTTTAAATTATATGAAAAAGGAGAATAGAAAATTGAAAGTGAAGAGCTTTAAGGAGATGTTTATAAAATAAATGTATATGTTACGTATGACGAGAATGAACCTTTGAATGATCCAAATAATGAATGCATTGAAATTTCATCTAGAAAGGATGAGGAAAACGAGAGATCTAAAGAGGAGCCTAAGTTTGATTCTAATTCTTCAGCAAAAAGATGATGATTGATGATAGCGTTTAATTTGTGTATGTAATAGAATATTATATTCAATAAATCAATTGTCGAAATAACAATATATATATTGAATTGAAATTGTTATATTTCTAGAATATTCAATAAAATATAAATTTTAGGTTAAAATAAGTCACCAAAAAGAAAACAGAATATGTTGCCACTAAAATTCAGACCACAATTAGAAGCCACTTACTTTTCAAGTGAAGCATCATACTCTGCAGCTGCACAAAATCAGATGTTCTACCTCCAGTTACTATAATTCCAAATAAGACATCACCTTCCATACTTGCTACTATACCATCTACCACTCCTACACCGGCAGAGGTATTAGGGATAAACGATGCAAATGTAGGAGGCAGCCTCCAGCCTAGAGCTGAGGGAGTTGATGGAAGAACTTAGATCACAATTACCAACAATTTGTAAGTAAGAATACATAAAATACCATATGTTTATAATTAGGCTATAGGTTTAAATTTAAAAATGATATAAATATGTTTTTATATTAGATTGATTCCGTCTAAACTGTACTTAAGAAACATGACATCCAAATTAAAAGAGAATATTGATCTTGAGGGTTATATATGGAAGAATATCTCTTATGTGACAAAGGATTTTTATTGTTAGGAGTTTGAGGTACAAAAATGAAAAAAATATTTTGCATTTTAATTAATTTTTATACATTAATTATATAAATATTTTAGGTTATAAGTACTTATCGTATATTTTTTCTTTTTTTTTAGAAAGAATTTTTTTGAATTATGAATTTGAAGCGATTATTTATAAAGTATGAGAGATACGAGTTCATATAAGTTATAGAGACTTTGTTGGAGCAATACACAAGACTGATGTACGACTTTCTTATATTTGTGAAGAAATATGGAGTCGTTGGCTGCAGTATTGGATATCACCTAAGGTAATGTCCATTTCAAAACATAATTCTACCAACAGACGTAGAAGATCAGGGGGAGAGAGTCTTCCAGTACACACTAGATGATCTATTACCCACCACGAGTACGTAGAGAGACTTGTAAGCATCTACATTTTACACTTATATTTTGTTTTTTCTACTTTAATGTTTTTCAATTTAATTTGATGTGTAAATTTTGGAATGAAAATATGTGTATTGTGGAGAATGCTAATGTTATAAATATCTAATGCCATATATGGTTGTATTGTTGAGTTACTTTCTTTGATCAACAGAGGGTAAATATTATAAAAATAACAAAAATTTTGTTGAAATTTTTGTAAATTATAGTTCACTTATAACATTTTATTCTAATATGGGAAAAGTTTATATGCAGGAAGCCTACATCTTGTCAGCTCTTTTTGTACATTCACACTAAGAAGCATGATGGTGTGACCTTTGCCAACACTAGATGTTGTAGCACCCCCTTATCATAGGATATGTACCGAGACGCCCGTAGGTCATTTCGACACACACCCTACGATAAGTGTGCACTACGAACAATCACTAACACTCCACATGACATCAAAAATCATAAAGCATTAATATGAAATGTTAGACCCCGAATTTTTTTTTAATGATATTATTAAGCATGAATTGTGATAATTGTGGTTAAATGAGTATTAGAGGATTTAAAGTTTGTAAAGGGCCTTAAGTTGTTTTGGGCTTGGGCTTTTTAGGGAGGGCCCATGCCCTTAGGGTT
>JANITW010000008.1:34143088-34162901 GCA_027564335.1 Erythroxylum williamsii
TTCGGGAATGTCCCGGGACTCAAATTTTTAAATTCCGCACCGTGGGCATGTGATGCCTACCCCGGGATTTTCCTACACAACCTTCATAGATGGGTGTTGAGAGAACTGATCATCGTCTTCTGTAGAGAGTGTATGGGAATATAAAACTTGTACAGATGGGTGCAAAGAGGATCAAAAATGTGTTGTTCCTTATGAGTAACACCGGTGGTGGTCATCGTGCCTCTGCTGAAGCCATTTGCAACACTTTCAAGCTCGAGTTTGGTGAGTTTGCAACACAAACCTGTATGAAGATGAGGGACAGAGAGGATGAAGATGCGGCACAGAGAGGATGAAGATGCAGCGCAGAGAGAAAACACGGTAGAAAAAAAAGAACAAGTTTTTGTAAATGTGGTATTTTTGTTGTGAAAAATCACGGAAACGTCATTTTTTCGTTTTCGTAAAAGAGTTGCAGTTTTTTTATTTTTAAAAACGGCGTAATAAAACAATATCAACCAAACGTGATTTATGCTAAAGTTTTAATTTTTATACAAACCGCAACAAGAAACGAGAGAAAAAAACGAAAACAAACAGGGCCTTAAATTCTCTCAACATCATAGACCAGACCATCACCACGGATTTCATCATATAAACTCCCAATGGAAGTACTATTCAAAAGTCATGAGTTTGTCATTGGTGTTGCATAAGGAAATTCTTGATCCACAAAAACTAAGGCCTAAGATATGAAATATTCACCACTCTCATTATCATATAATCTCCAACCTTTTCTCATAAGAATTTCCTACAAATAAGCACTTCCTACTATGATTGACAAATTTATCTTTATTTTGCAACTGATTATGACATAACATAAGTTGCTAAAAATTCATAAACGATCATAGGAAGACACTTGACCAAACAACATCTCGTAAAGTATTTTTCCACCTAACATCAAAAAAGGGGTTTGATTAACCAAATATCCTATAGTTAAAATACATTCACCATAAAAATCTATAGGAAGATGACCCTAAAATCTAAGCCAAACGTCCATTTTGTCAGGGTGTTCTAATAAAAGAGGATTTATGTCGTAGGGTCCAAGTTTAGGCTATTAATTTTGTATGTTTGAGACATGCCAAACATTGCTACCACGCCAACAAATAGTAGGGAATTAGAGAGAGACCGTACATGATAAATTTTGGTGCATGAACTTAAATTTAGTCATTTTTAATAAATAGCTTTATACATTATATTTAAGTTTAAATTGACTTGAAATTTAATTATTCTAAATAAAATAATATCATTTTATTTTATTTTAAAATATTCAAGTTGATAAATTTGTTTTTATTGCCACTCCTAACTTTGACTTATCTATTAAATTGTTGACAAGCTATAGAATACAAATTCTTTAAAATTTCTCCAACTTCACATTTTTTTAGCAATAAATAAATCTA
Source organism: Erythroxylum williamsii (assembly GCA_027564335.1). NCBI lineage: Eukaryota > Viridiplantae > Streptophyta > Magnoliopsida > Malpighiales > Erythroxylaceae > Erythroxylum > Erythroxylum williamsii. The sequence continues at coordinate 34,144,516 of JANITW010000008.1, forward strand.
CATTGCCCGAGAATAATCATCCATTACTGTAAGAAAAAAATACAGCAACTCAAGATACAAGTGCACAGTATAAACCCCACAAGTCACAATGAATTAAATAAAACTATTCTCTACTGTTTGACCTTAAAACAAACATCACAACTATTGTTTTCCCTACTAATCCTAACAATAGAAAGCATTTCTACTACTTCATTTGATGGATACCAAAAGTCTGAGATGTCATAACTTGCTTATTTAAAGATTGGATTATTTAAAGATTGTTGTTAAGTAGGCAAAAAGCTCGGTTGAGTTAAAGTTACAAATTGTTGGGAATTAAAAACAAACAAAGATGAGCCTAAAAACTAGAGCACGTGGATGAAGACAAAATATGTGCGGACATGATGTCGATCGTATATGGAAGCAACAAGAAAACATCAAACAACAAATTAAAGAACACCAAAATTTTTAACGTGGTAACACCCTCTCAAATATCGAGAGGCAACATCCACGAGACCTAGTCCAGAAAAAACTCCACTATCAATAGAACAAGTACACCAAATGTCTCCAACAATACAAGGATAGACACAACCGGCCCTCACTCCTAACAAGTGAAAACCACACCCAAAATGTATCTTGAAACAAGAAAAAAGATACAAAGTACATAACTAACAACAACAGCGCAGAAGATAACCAAAGGCACCAAAATCTAGAATAAAACTAGGCAAATACCACCAACAGACAAAAGAAGGTTACCCGGCATAGCTCTCCAATCTCATGCGAGGAAGAACGCTTCCCAAACCTTGTCTCTGCCTCCAAAAAGAACTAATTTGCAATTGGTCCAAAGTGAAGGACTATATTGTAAATAAATTAAACTAAGAGGACCAAATTGGCAATAGGTCAAATAAGGACCAAATTGCAATAGTCCAAAGTTGTTGTTGTGTTTGTTGTATATAAGGTTTATATGTGTGGGTGGAGGCATGTATTTATTTACATGAGTTATGCCACCAAAAGACCAAATTAGTCGATATGGGATTCTTTTCACTTAAGCCGATTGGGCTTTATAATTGGGCTTAATATTTAGGCCTAATGGTTGGGCTCCATTTTATGAGGCCCATAACAAACTCCCCCTCCGAATCAAATGGAGCCAATTGCCAACCCAGCAATCGACCGACAAACTTCAAACTTTCCCCTTGGTAGAATCTTTGTCAACATGTCTGCACCATTGTCATCTATGTGAATCTTCTCCAACACCAACAAATTAGACTCCAAGATATCACGAATCCAATGATATCGTACATCAATATGTTTTGATCTACCATGGAACGTTGAGTTCTTGCTCAAATGGATAGCACTCATACTATGACAAAATAAGACATACCTCTCCTGTGTAAAACCAAGTTCACGGACAAACTTCTTCATCCAAAGTAACTCTTTACAAGCTTCAGTTATAGCGATGAACTCAGCTGCAGTAGTAGACAAAGCAACACACTTCTGCAATTTATATTGTCATGCTACAGCTCCCCCTGCAAAAGTGATTATATAGCCTAAAGTAGATTTTATCGAGTCAACATCTCTAGCCATGTCTGAATCTGTATAACCAAAGAGCTCTAATTTTCTAGTCCCAAAACATAGCTTCAAACTAGAAGTTCCTTGTAGATATCTCAATATCCACTTCACTGCATTCTAATGCTCTCTACCCGGATTGGATTGAAAATGACTAACAACGCTAACAACATGAGCTATATCAGGCCTCGTGCAAATCATTGCATACATCAAACTTCCTACTGCCGATGCATAAGGAACACGTTGTATATCTTCCTTCTCTTTGTCACCGAAAGGAGACTGACTACTACTCAATTTGAAATGTGATGTCAGAGGAGTACTTACAACTTTTGCCTTATCCATCTGAAAGTGTTCAAGTACCTTCTCGATGTACTTCTCCTATGATAACCACAACTTCTTAGCACTTCTATCACGAATAATTTGAATACCAAGAAGGGTCTTTGTTGTTCCTAAGTCTTTCATTGCAAATGACTTACTGAGCTCCATCTTTAATTTATTGATCCTGAAGGAATTTTGACCAACAATCAACATGTCATCAACATAGAGCAACAAAAATATGAAGTCATTATCTGTGAACTTCTGCACAAACACACAGTGATCTGAAGTAGTCTTCTTAAACCCTTGTTGGATGATAACAGACTTAAACTTCTTATACCACTGTCTTGGAGCTTGCTTCAAACCATACAAGCTCTTCTTCAATCTGCAGACATAGTCTTCTTTGCCCTTCACTATATAGCCCTCTGGTTGCTCCATATAAATCTCTTCCTCAAGATCACCATGAAGAAAAGCAGTTTTGACATCCATTTGCTCAACTTCCAAATTAAGACTAGCCTAAACCCAGAACAACTCTAATAGAAGACATCTTTACAACTGGTGAGAATATCTCATCAAAATCAATCCCCTCCTTTTGGCAAAATCCTTTGACAACTAATCTAGCTTTATATCATGGCTTAGAAACTTCGATTTTCTCCCTAAAAACCTAACGATTCTGTAAAGCTCTTTTACCCTTAGGTAACTTGACTAAGTCAAAGGTATGATTATCTAGTAAAGACTTCCATTCATCATCTGTGGATGCTTTCCATTCATTTTTCTTCTCACTCTCCATAGCTTCTTCATAAGACTCTGGTTCTCCCCTCTCAGTAAGAAGCACATACTTGTGAGATGAATAACGAGTAGAAGGAACTCGTTGTCTACTTGATCTCCTAAGTGGAACATCAGGTTCAATGGCAGGAGCATCTAACTCTTCTATAACATGCTCATAAACATCATCATTTCCTGGAAGATTATCCTCCACCTCAATATCATTTGCAGGCTCGACATCACCAAGCGTCTCTGTCTCTCTAACTGGATCAAGATTAACCAAATCATTTTTATCAGGAGATTTCATCTTCTCTTCCTTACCATTGTCTTCAATGTTCTGATCTTCCATGAAAACAGCATCACGACTTCTAATGAGCTTTTTCTCAGCCAGATCATAGAATCTATAGCCAAACTCATCATGGCCATAGGTAATAAAAACACATTGTCGCGTCTTAGCTTCTAATTTGCACCTCTCATCTTTAGGCACATGTACAAAAGCTTTACATCAAAAGGCACGTAAATGGTTATAAGATACGTCTTTCTTATACCAAACTCTGTCAGGAACATCACCCTGTAAAGCATAAGTAGGGGAAAATTAATAATATGTGTAGCAGTACATAAAGCCTCCGCCCAAAATGATTGGGGCAACTTTGCTTCAGAAAGCAAACATCGAACTTTTTCTACCAAAGTCCTATTCATCCTCTCTGCTAAGCCATTCAACTGAGGAGTTTTATGAGGCGTTTTCTGGTGCCGTATACCCTCCTCTCTACAATATGCATCAAAAGGTCCACAATACTCTCCACCATTATCAGTGCGAATACATTTCAGTTTCTTCCCTGTCTCTCTCTCAACATAGGCCTGAAACTCTTTAAAGGCACCAAGAACTTGATCTTTTCTCTTCAAAGGATAGATCCAAAGCTATCTAGAATGATCGTTAATGAAGGTTACAAAATATAGACAACCACTATGTCTCCTAGTTTTCATAGGACCACAAAGATCTGAATAAACCAGCTGAAGAACCTCTGATTTTCTAGAAGGAGGATTACTCTTGAAGGACACTCTATTTTGCTTTCCCGCCAAGCTATAAGAACACTTATCTAATGTGACATCTTTTAGACCAAAAATCAAATTCTTCTTGATTAATTGATGAAGTCCCTTTGCACTAATGTGACTAAGCCTCTTATGCCATAATTTTGATAAATCATCGCTGGCAACAACATTAGCACCATCAACAGAAACTGTAGCCTTGGTCCAATATAAACGTGAAACCTTCTCTCCATGTGCGATAACCAAGGAACCTTTAGTGAGTTTCCACTTCCCCTTTGAAGATTGACTATTATAACCTTCATCATCAAGTGTACCAGTAGAAATCAAATTAAACCTCATGTCAGGATTATGTCTGACATTATTCAAAAATAACTTCATTCTAAGATCAGTCTCCAAACAAACAGTACCAATGCCAACAACCTTTGATTTGCCATTATTGGCCATTGATAAAACACCATCAGAAACTGGAGTATAAGATGTGAAAAACTCCCTGTGAGGGGTCACATGATAAGTGGCACCGCTATCAAAAACCCAACTAGTCTCATCAGAAGCAATGTTAACCAGTTCTTCGTCAGCAATTGTCATCAGATCACTAGCGACAATGGAAACACTATCATCGCTATCATCATTGTTCTTCTGCTGCTTGCCCTTCTCATGTTTCAACTTGAAACAATACTTCTTAATATGGCCTTTCTTACCACAATGACGACACTCCATATCCTTGTATCGAGATCTGGACTTACTTCTATTCTTTCCCCGATTACGTCCCTGATCCTTCTCTTTACTTCTCCCCCTATTTTCTGTAACCAAGACATGCGACTGTGAAGTAGATGCCTCCTATATTCGTCTTCTAACTTCTTCATTTAAAACAGCAGACTTCACTAACTCCATGGTAACAGAAGCAGAACTAGTCAAAGTAACTCGGAGATTTTCCCAAGAATCAAGTAAAGTAAGCAGCAAACAAAGCCCCATAATCTCATCTTCAAATTTGATACCCATTCCAGACAATTGATCAAAGCATCCTTGAAACTCATTCAAATGATTAGAAATAGAACTACCTTCTTTATACTTCAAACACATAACTTGGTTTAACAAAAACAACTTGTTATTCCCGGTCTTCGAAGCATATAAGGTCTCAAGCTTTTCCCACAAAGTCTTAGCATTTGAATCATTAGCAATATGATTCAAAACGTTATCATCAACCCATTGCCGAATAAAGCCACAAGCCATCTCAATATCAAAAGCCCAATCTACATCAGTTTTAGACTCTAGCTTCTGAGTAGCAAACACTGGCAAATGCAACATTTTCACAAATAGAAGGTCTTTCATCTTCCCTTTCCACTTGTGGTAATTAGTGTCATTCAAACTAACCATCTTCCCATAATCCGGCTTCATATTCCAATCAAACAAAAAATAACAGAGAGAAAACCTCACTCTGATACCAGCTGGTGGGAATTAAAAACGAAAACCTCACTCTGATACCAGCTGGCGGGAATTAAAAACGAACAAAGATGTGCCCAAAAACTAGAGCACGCGGATCAAGACAAAATATGTGCGGATGTGATGTCGATCGAATATGGAAGCAACAATAAAACATCAAGCAACAAATTAAAGAACACCAAAATTTTTAACGTGGTAACACCCTCTCAAATATCAACAGGCAACATCCACGGGACCTAGTCTAGAAAAAATCTCCACTATCAATAGAACGAGTACACCAAATGTCTCCAACAATACAAGGATAGGCACAAACGGCCCTCACTCCTAACAAGTGAAAACCACACCCAAAATGTATCTTGAAACAGGAAAAAAGATACAAAGTACACAACCAACAACAACAGCCCAGAAGATAACCAAAGGCACCAAAATATAGAATAAAACTAGGCAAATACCACCAACAGACAAAAGAAGGTTACCTGGCGTAGCTCTCCAATTTCATGTGAGGAAGAACGCTTCCCAAACCTTGTCTCTGCCTCCAAAAAGAACTGATTTGCAATTGGTCCAAAATGAAGGACTGTATTGCAAATAAATTAAACTAAGAGGACCAAATTGCAAATAGGTCAAATAAGGACCAAATTGCAATAGTCCAAAGTTGTTGTTGTGTTTGTTGTATATATGGTGTATATGTGTGGGTGGAGTAATGTATTTATATACATGAGTTATGCCACCAAAAAACCAAATTAGTCGATATGGGATTCTTTTCACTTAAGCCCATTAGGCTTTTCATAATTGGGCTTAATATTTGGGCCTAATGGTTGGGCTCCATTTTATGAGGCTCATAACAAACAAATTCCTAAAAGAAACCATCTTCCTTAAATCAACAGTCTATTTGTTGGCACACAGTATTTTCTGGCAAACTTTTTTGTATTCTTTTGGTGGCCATTTCCCACAAAGCAGCATAGCGAGTTCCAACCCCCAAAGTGGGCAGGGGTGTGGTGCTGCACAAAAACAAAAGTAAAGTCAAAGTAACTGATCATATATCCAACTGACATGAAAATATTAAATTTATAAATGATATTGGTCAACTATCTAAATTTTGGGATGGTTAATCTAAGTTCAATTCTTGCAAATAGACTCTAAACTTTACTCATATTAAGAATTCTAATATGATATTAGAGCAACTTTGATTAGAATTATTAATTTCGCGATTATTCGTTTGTATATTCAGTTTCAGCGGTTCAGTCTAAATACTGCTGCATTTATTACAAGTGACAACTAGATGTCTAGTCCTAATTACACTTGACATAGAGTTTTAAAATATCTCATATTGACTAAATATGAAAATTTTAAAGAGTTTATAAATAATAAGGGCCAACTATCTATGACTAGTTCTAGTCATTTTGACAATAATTGACTCAATTTCAATTCTTATTAATGTGGTTTATAATCTATCTATATTAAAAATTCTAATATATATTTTTATAGAAAGTTTCAAGCAGATAAGAGTGGGAAGCAATCGGATGTCAAAATGTGAGGAATTGACCACATAACAGGATGAAGAGTCCAATTCCAAATTTAAATTCGGATGGAAACCAATTTTGATGGGTTATGCTTGTGGACTCCTTGTTGGATTACTAGTTGGGCACATTGTGATCACCGTACACTACGGATGGTTTGCAGAGACTTTCAGGGTGGTCCCACAAAGAAAAAGAAGGGCGACGAATAAGTGACACAGAAATTGAAGTGGGGGATCAAAGCCAGCAATGTACAAGTTAAGAAGTTGACAGAGTTTGAAGTCAAATGTTCTGTTTCACTTCGTCTCTAAGCAGCCTAAAAGCTTGTATGGATGGAACACTTGAATAATAGAACACAATTACAATCTAAAAGGATGATTGATAGATAATTACTTTTATAATTAAATACTTTGAATTGTAATTAGTTACCTTCATGTAAAAGAAATCATAAGTTCTATAAATTATAATTAAAAGAAATTATATATATTAGTAAATTTTTTTACATATAATGATTAATATATGTAAAATAATTTATATTAGTAAAAAAATTATATATACATATATATATGATTAATATATATATATAATATCATATCATACAAGTTTTAATTTATAATTAAATACTTTGAATTCTAATTAGTTACCTTCATTTGATTTTAATCGTCCTATTATTATCATTTACTCAATAATAAATTAAATTTCGATTGATTTAATTAAAGATAAAATAAAATGTCACTTACATAATAATAAGAGAATTAATATGAATAAATATCTAAATCAGAGTTCTCACTAACTTCATCTCGTGTTCTTAATTTATTTACAAGGATTTATCATTTGGACTGATAAAGTTTCCTAGTATAAAGATGTATCTTCTATCAATATGTATTCACATATTCCTTAATTAATTAATAAGTATATCTATCTGATTAATCACTCTCTGAATGTACCAAGTTCTTTAAAATCTTACAAAAAGTTATCCTAATATTAGAAGGGTTACATAGGTCTATCTCTAGATTTTCATTCAATCTGTAATATATATATTTAAGCATAAGTTCTTCGACTACATCTATATGTAAATCCAAATTCAAATTTAAGATGTCACTTATATATGATTATTGATTAGTGTTAAGGTTAACATGTATAAAACTCAAAAGTAATCATAACATAAAAAATATTTAGCCTCTAATCATCTCTGAAATAACATTCAAACGAAAGTGGCTCATGCTGAGATATCTCTTGATGATGATTTTAATTCTCTAATGATGATTTTTTTTCTTGGAATTGACTTTATCATCCCCTTTTTTTTTTTAAATGGCTCTTGTACATGTTCTAGAGATCACCTTTGATAGGCGGTTGCTAACCCTAATGGGGCTTGAAGATGAGAATCAAAGAAAAACTTAAAACAAAACTCCTTTTGTAGTATTCCTGTCGTTTTTTCAAATATTTTGTCCATTGTGAATGTCGTTTGGAATACGGACATATATTAGGCCATACATTTTTTACTTTCTTTTTGGAGAAAGACGATGGTTCTGACATGCTTGTGTCTTAAACTGTGTATCTGTATACTAGCAGATAGATATAATGTTAGGTGTTGTACTGAGAAGAAAAGAAATGGACGCAATACAACTCAGCTAAATGGCCAAATAGGCGTTTATGTATTAATCAATGCACGAATTACAAGGATAATTCTACAGAAATACCAGAATGAGATGAGAGTTTAGGAGAAGAAAAGATGAGAAAAGCAAGGAGACAATCGATAACAATTTTTATAACTAATTCTGGTGATAGTTCCTTCTATAAAGGTGGAGATCTTCTTGAATTCCGTTAGGCCCCCCTGCTGACCTGGCACTCACACATAGTCATACAATCTTCCAGGAATTCTTCTGGACCTTTTGCTTCTTCTTGGAGCTTGAGGTCCAACTATACCAGATCCATTGGGTGGCACTGAGTGAGGTTGGGCCTGGTTCACAACATATAAATGCCCACTTAGTTTAATTTTAACTGAAAAATAGAGTAAAAAATTTAAATAAATCCTACAAAAGTCAGTCACGGGCGTAAGTTTTTAACTCACACTTGTGGCTGAGTTAATTAAAATTAAAATAATTTTTTAAAAAAATTTTATTGGATAAAGTCACGGATGACTGAGGAAAGAGTTTTTAACCTAACTTTGAAACCACGCCCGCAGTCTACAACCATTCAATCGTCTTCTTCTTCTCTCCAGATAAAATCTGATTGCCCGAATCTCTGTCGGAGTTCATATCTTAATTTGGGTTGTTATTCACATTTATTGTTTTTATACTGCTAACTATTTTAATAAATGTTTGTCTTGTGATTTAGTTGATTTTTTCTTGGTTTTTATATTCAGTTAAGAATTGTATTAAGTTAAGAATTTGTTTTGATTTCGCTATTTGCTATTAGTTTGTTTTCTATTAAATAATTGTTAAATTGTAAGGATTCTATTTAATTGTTCGGTGTTAACGAAATTGTAATAGATTTTTGTTAATAGTTTTTTACTAAATAAATGGAAAGAAATAAAAATAAGAATGATAAAAATTGCATCTAATTTGAAATTTTATTTGTTCTGTGAAAAAAGTTAAAGGATTGGGAAATGGATAATGGTTTTGAAAATAAAAATTTTGATTTTAGAATATAGTAAAGTTGAGTTTTCAATGAATTGTTAAATTCATTATTAAATAATTCAAGTTTGACATTATAAAACATTTTGATATAGAATACAACTGATAATATAAAAATTATTTAATCTTTTTTTAATGTTTTATTTTATTATTATTTATTAAAGGAAGTATATTTAAATCAAATATTTGTTCATCCTATGACCTGCTAGATTTATATTACTGTAGGATTTTATGTTTGCCTATTATATTTAACTTCTCTGAATCCAATTAAGCAATAAATTATTTTGTTTGGTTTGAGATTCATGAAAATATTTTGATTCTTGATTGTTATTTAGATTATGCCTCGTACGAGATTTGGAGTATTTTCAGCTTCTAAAGTGGATGATATATGTCCCTGTTTTAGGTAATCCTTGCCTTCAATTTAACGTTACTAAGAGCTAATCAAGGTATGTAAGTTTAAAATATCGTTTGATTATGCCAAATAGATTTATTGATCATGGAGCTATAACTGAGTTAGGAATTGTAGATCGAGTTAATGAATTGTTGCATAATATACAGCGGGACAAATTTGCAAAATTTAGAAAATTCATATGTTGAATTAACTTTAGAATTTTTGGCAACTTTATATTTAACCTATAACGAAGATGGCATCGTGATTAATTTGATATTTAGATTAATGAATAAGACACAAGCTCTTGCCTTAAATGATTTGAATGATATATTTGGATTTCCATATAGTGATTTATATGGCTATCATGATGAATTTAGTTCTAAAGAATTTTAGAATGAAATTACAAATTCAACAAATGTTTTTTCTCCAAGTATGTCTAAATCGTCTTCTTTAGTGGATCCTAGCTTACGTATCTTCATAGGTTTTTAACTTGTACAATATTTGGTAGAGGAGATAGTCAAGGTGCAGTTTTTAAAGCTGAATTATTTGTGTTGTGGTGTATAGTGCATGGTAAACACTTTAATGCTGGTATATAGTTAAGTGTGCATATGATATATGTAAAGAAAGTTAGTACTGCGAAAATAGTTGTTGGGGCATTTGTTACCCAAATTGCAGAGTATTTTGATTTACTGTCTGAGAGAACAAGTATGCAATTAGTTTTAGGGGATTCTAGTTTAGACTTGCAGTCCTTGGTATCTATGAAGATTGCCAAGCGACAAGGTGATCGTTATGTTGGAGTTAGTGATGAGGCAAATAAACCTTCAACTAGTAAGCACACTCAGGGCAAAGGAGGTGAAGGTACATAAGGGGAAGACCCTTCACTACATGAAGGTACGCAATTTAACATTACACCTACTTCTATGGAATACCAATCATTAACCATTCAGGTTTTTACTTTTAAGCGGCGAACAAATGAGACATTGTAAAAGATTGAGGCAAATATTGCTGAAATCAAGGATTTGTTAGTGAATTTAAATCCTTGCTTGAGAAAACGTGGACTCCATCTTAGTATCATATTTCTATTTTTTTCTTTTATTATTTTGATTGTTTTTCATTAAATTATTTATTCCATTGTTTGTCTTAATTAATCTCATTTGCATGTTAGATCTTTTATTTAATTTCCTATGAAGTTGATTGTGATTGTTGTACATACTGTGTTTATTTTTTTGTTTAATAGTTAAAGATGTTTGATTATTGACTGAACTTAATCGGGGTTATAAATGTATAATATAAGTGAATAAATATATTTGCATGCATTAGTTAATTGACATCGATTTTAATTGAAAAGGTATTAGCTTCTTGTGATAGATGAATGACACTTTCCTTCAGTAAGAGTTTGAGACCAATTAAAAGTATTCGTTGTTGAGAGCATTGTTTCATGTTAAACAAATCTAGAACTTACTTGTGAATACTAGTCAAGATTACATAATCTTATGCAAACATTAAAATGATGAAGGAGTTTAGGATATAACCTGAGAGCTTAAAAAGCCAACATTATATTATCCTTAGTGAACCCCTTTAAAGTTGCATGGGTTAAAACTTGAAACATGAGCTTTGTCCGTTATTGTTTATCTACCTTGATTATTCCAGCTATAAGGGCAAGTTGAGCATTTAAAAGGTATATATGTTGTTGTACATTGGAAAAAAAGCAAATGATATCAACCAAAGAAGATAGAGAAAAAGGGAAAAAAGAAAAAATAGAAGGATATATGTTGTTGGACATTTAGTATAAAAGAAAATCATATCAATTGAAAAAGAAAGAGAAAAAATGAAAAAAAGAAAGTGGAAAACGACATGTAAAAAACATTTCAGAAACTTGATTTCTTTAGTTTGATATCCTTTCAAAAATCATTTCCATAAATCAATCAAAATTCGTATGCAAAATATTCAACACATTCGCAAAGCTTTTTAAGAGTAATAAATGCACATTTTTTGAAGTAATTGAAATCATTTATTTCCATTTTCTTGAAAGAAACATTGATGGCTTATTATTCAATTATAAAAAGTAACCCACCTTGAATTCTTTGGCTAATAATTTGTTCAAATGTGCCTCTCCTCTTGCTCCTCTTGTCTTTCTTGATCTCCTTTTATAGGCAAAAATCACAAGTTTAAAAGGGTTACAAAATTAAAGACCCACATAGTACATGTACTAAAATTGATCCTAGAGTACCCAAACCCATGCTTTTCCTAAGCTTCATGAACCAAAACCCTTCCAAAAATCTAAGACATTAAAAATTTTCTTACCTTAAATCTTTACCAAATGAAGGGATGTTTTGTTCAAAAGAAAGCTCTTATCTTCTTCTACCTTTTTTCCTTCTTGCACAATCTCAAAAACTCTTTAGGTGGCTTAGAAAAGATGAAACCCTAGCTCAACTATCTTTTTTCCCCTCAACCACCGAAATCTCTCTTCTCTCTCTCTTTAATCATTTTTTTGGCTTCTTCCAACTTAAGCCCACCCTTCATCTTCTCCTTTTATACCCTTAATGATTGCACAGTGTCTATTTTGTCCTTTATTTAAAAGCCTTATGGCTTCTAAACTTATGAAACTTCCCAAATTTGCCCTTACACACTCTTACTACTTTAATACTTCAATTCCCTCAACCTATGTCATATTATCTTACCTACATTAGCAAGCTCATTAATTCCAACATATATTAATCTAGTGAGACCTCAAAATTAATTTAATCATGTTTATTTATAAAAAAAATTACAGGGGCCAACACTTTTGGTCTTTGCAATGCTCCTGCTACATTTCAACATTGCATGATGGCTATTTTTTTGATATGGTTGAGAATTTCATGGAAGTTTTTATGGTTAATTTTTTTGTTTTTGGTGATTCATTTGATAAGTGCTTATATTATCTGTCTCTAGTGTTGAAAAGATGTTAGGATACCAACTTGGTACTCAATTGGGAGAAATGTCATTTTATGGTGAGGAAAGGAATTATGTTGGGTCACAAAGTATCTGCTCATGGTATTGAAGTGGACCAAGCCAAAACAACAGCTATTGAAAAGCTTCCTCCACTAACAAATGTAAAGGGCATCTGCAATTTCTTTGGACATGCGGGGTTTTACCGAAGATTCATCAAATATTTCTCTAAGATCGCCAAACCCCTTTGCAATCTCTTAGAAAAGGATGTGAAATTTGAGTTTAATGAGAAATGCTTGCACGATTTTGAGTTGATTAAGAAAAAGTTGATTTCAGCTCCCGTGATGATCACACCTGATTGGTAACAACCATTTGAAATTATGTGTGATGCGAGTGACTTCGCAGTGGGAGCAGTTTTAGGCCAAAGGCGAGAGAAAGTGTTCAGGATTATCTACTACTCTAGCCAGACTTTGGATGATGCCTAGCAAAATTACACTACTACAGAGAAGGAAATGTTGGCGGTTGTTTTAGCTTTGGACAAATTTCAATCGTATATCATTGGGTCTAAGATTGTGGTTTTCACAAATCACGCGACAATCCGATATTTGTTTGCAAAGAAAGATGCCAAGCCACTGCTCATTCGATGGGTGTTGCTTTTACAAGAGTTTGATGTGGAGATCAAGGACAAAAAGGGGATAGAAAATGCAGTTGCTGACCATTTATCTCGATTAGAGCTTAAGGAATCAAAGCCACCAATACCTATCCAAGAGACTTTTGAAGATGAGCAGTTATTCAAAGTCAATGAAAAGCTTTCATGGTTTGCCAATGTTGTGAATTATTTAGCTATAGGTTTGATTCCTCTGGATTTAAGTCCATCTCAAAAGAAAATTTTCCTATTTGATGCGAAAAAGTTATCTATAGGATGAGCCTTTTCTATTCAAGAGAGGTCCTGATCAAGTGATTCGAAGATGTATCCCGAAAGATGAAATCCTAGCAATTTCGGAGCATTGTCATTCATTACCATATGGAGGTCACTTTGGCCCAACAAGAACAATAGTAAAAGTTCTTTAATATGGTTTCTATTGGCCTATGCTTCATAAGGATAGCTATGCTTTCGCTAAGACCTATGATTGATGTCAACAAATGGGTAATATCTCACAGCATCATGAGCTTCCTTTGACTAACATTTTTGAGGTAGAACTCTTCGATTTGTGAGGTATTGACTTTATGGGACCATTCCCCAAATCTGGCGGACAGTCCTATATCCTTTTGGCGGTGGACTACGTATCAAAATAGGTTGAAGCCATGGCTTCAACAACAAATGACGCTAGGGTTGTTCTCAGATTTCTAAAGAAAAATATTTTCACAAGATTCGGCACTCCAAGGGCCTTTATTAGTGATGAAGGTACCCACTTTTGTAACAAGCATTTGGGTAATCTTTTAACCAAATATGGAGTTCGACACAAGGTTACTTTACCCTACCACCCACAGTCAAATGGCCAGGCTGAAATATCAAATCGAGAGGTCAAGGATATTCTTGAGAAAACTGTGAACCCTAATCAGAAAGACTGGGCTCTCAAGCTTGATGATGCCCTTTGGGCATATAAGACAGCTTTCAAGACTCCAATTGACATGTCTTCATATCGTTTGATTTTGGGAAAAGTTTGTCATCTTCTAGTGGAGTTGGAACAGAAGGCTTATTGGGCAGTTCGGAAGTTAAATCTTGATTGGCAAAAATCGGTTGAAAATTAGTCTCTTTAGTTATGTGAATTGGAAGAATTTCGAAATGAAGCATATGAGAACTCCAAAATATACAAGGAGAAAAATAAAATATAGCCTGACCAACACATCATGAGGAAAGAATTTGATCTAGGAGAGAAAGTTATGCTTTTCAACTAGAGATTGAAGTTTTTCCAAGTAGATGGTCAAGGCTCTTTGTTGTGAAGAATGTTACCTCCTATGGAGCGATTGAAGTTGAGGAAAGGGATGGAAGAATTTTCAAAGTGAATAAGCAAAGATTGAAACATTATTATGGTCAAGAGTTGAGAAACATTGCAAGTATTTCACTCAAAGACCCGTGATCAAATGGCTACGTCGAGCTATCGATGTTAAATATAGCACCTATGGGGAGGCACCCCAATCTTATCATTTCATTTTAGTTCTTTGTTGTTTCAGTTTCTTTTTATTGCTTTCATTTAAGTACCTTGTTTGCTTTTTATTTACTTTGTTTTTTTAGGAATGCAAGATTGGAGCTGTGAAATATGATTTCAAGTCACTGAGCCTTCTATAATCTAGGGAGTCTTCCTGGTGAGTTACTTTCTTAATAGCATGGTCCTTTCGATGTTACTAATGTATTTTCATATGGTGTTGTTGAGATTTGTGACATAGTTTACAACCGAAGCTTCAAAGTTAATGGCTATCGATTGAAGCCTTTTTATGAAGGTTTAAAGGACATTCAGACGGAGAAAGTGGCTGTGGACATACCAAACTATGGAGAATGATGCGCACAAAATGTCGAGCTAACGACTATAAGCACTTAATGGGAGGCAACCCATTAGAGATAAATCATATTTGATTTCTTCTTTCTCTTCTTTTTCATTTCAATTTTTTCTTGCTTTTTTTAAGTTTTGATTTCTTTTTTTGTTTTCCAGATTTGGCTATGAACAAAACACGAAAAAATAAAATAAAAAGAAAAGAAAAGAAAAAAAGAGAAAAAAAGAGAGTTTCTGCCGTGAGATGAAAAAAAAAGAAGAAAAGTGTTTCCCAAGTGTTTCAAATTATATGCTTGTCTATGGGAAATCCAAATGGAATGAAAAGAAGTGGAGTTGTTTGTGTTTAATTTGCAGAATTACGTGCCTTGATGCATACATGTATATGATTTCTATGATATTCTATATAGCTCTATTGCCTTTGTTTTAGCCTTCTCTTATCTTTCTTTTACCTCACTTTTAGCCAAGTCCTATTACAACCATTTTAAAGACCTTTTGATTTGTGTATAGTATATGTACACTTTGATAGTGTTGTCAAGATTGAAAAGCAAGCAATTGGTAGAATGTATTCGTTGATCGAATTTTGAGAGTTACACATTTAAGCCTAATTAGTTTGAGTGTTGAAGTGTATATCAATGAAAGGACTTATTATTTCGATATGGCATGGATTTTCTCTAGCTCTATTATGCTAGATTAGTTTGACTATTACATGTAAACTGAGTTCATTGATTTTATTTGTTGATCGTGGTAAACCGAATTCTAGTTATGATACTTGAATTAATTGATATGGTTAGGGATCTGATTTGAATGCTGCATACTTAATTACTTTTCTTCGCATTGCATGTTTTTGTTTTTCTGTACTTTATTTTTTAGGTTTTCTGTAATTCTACTTTCTGTTTTTTTTATATCTACTTTCTGCACTTTGTTATCTTTCAATAACTAGTTTGATAGTTACTTATTAGTTTTCTTTTTATCTCTAGAGTGACTTATTTATTTCTTTTTTTTTTATCATTTTCGTTTTCCTATACAATTTATTTGTAAGAGGATTTTACGAGGATGGTGGTCGACATTGCATAAAGTCATCTTTTCGGTAGCGATGTCGCTCTACTCTACATCCAGGTCAACGTCATTCTCCCTACTATCTGACATATGTGTGACGTTAAGATCAGTGTGCTCACTTGTATTGCGCACATGTTTCCCCACCCATACCAACCTCAGTTACTTCAATTCTCTCAACATCACAGACTAGATCATTATTAAGGATTTCATCATATGAACCCCTAACAGAAGTATGATCCAAAAGTCATGAGTTTGTCTTTCATGTTGCAAGCGCAGCATATGTATATGGAAATTCTTGCTCCACAAAAACTACGTGTTAAGATAAGAAATATTAACCACTCTCAATATCATGTAATATCCATCCCTTTCTCATAAGAATTTCCTATAAATATGCACTTCCTATTATAATTGACAAATTTATCTTTGTTTCGCAACCAGGGACGGAGCCATGTTAGCCCCCCTTTCAAAATTTTTTTAATAAAAATTACTTATATAATTAAAAATTTTAAAATTACAAATATAAGTGGCCCCCCTAAAAATATAAGTGCCCCTTTAGATGTTGGCCTCCGGCCCCCCCTTAGAGTTGAGTCTGGCTCCGTCCCTGTTCGCAACTGTGTATGACATAACACAAGTAGCTAAAAGCTTACAAATGATTATAGGAAGGCATTTGACGAAACAATATCTTATAAAGTGTCTTTCCACCGAAAATCAAATTAAGAAGGGGTCTAATCAATCAAATGTAATGCAGTAGAAACAGATTCATCGTAAAAATCTATAAGAAGATGAGTCTGAAATCTCAAGGCACACATCATATTAAAAATATGATGATGCTTTTGCTTTACAAGTCTATCTTGTTAGGGCGTTCTAATACAAGAGGATTGATGCAAGAATAATAATCTATAACTGTAAGAAAAAAATACAACACCATAAAAATAAATATGATGTGTGCCTTGAGATTTCACAATGAATCAAATAAAAACATTCTCTACTTTTTTTCTTACTATTAAAGAAGATTATTCTCTACTTTATAAAAACGAGGTTTATATCTCTCAATTTTTCTATTTGAGCTATACTTGATCTTGTATACTCATTTGCATCTAACAACTTCCTTTCAAGAGGAAAGGTCTTCTACAAATTTCTTTCCACATTGCTTCCTGCAAATGCACTTCTTTCATTAACCTGGAAACGCGTGTTTTCTTATAGTAATAGCCTTAAAGCTTATGGCTTCAGAGCATTAGTCTTATGCCTTGGCCATTTTTCTATGGCATTATTTAGCCAAGATCGTCAAGTAAGAGCGATTTAGGCTCGGGAATGGAGCCACGCTCAAGATATTGAAATGTGTGGTCCCAAACATTACATCATCCGGACATATTAAAAACTGACAGGTTTTCTCCTTCTCTCTTTTCTGGTCGAACTCTGCCACTACATCACACGAGCATCTCAAGCACATGCAAACGTGATTCTTGGTACGTCCTACCAATTCTTCTCACACGGTTTCAATTCCCCATATCGCAACTTATGATAATTTGTCTGAACCGCTTACAATTAGCGCTATCGTTCTTCAATTGGCGCTTCCTCATATCATTATCAACAGGGAAGTCTTCCCGTAAACTCTTCTCATTCTCTATATACGACAAACTCAAATCTCAATGAAGGGTCCATCGCACTTACGATCCATCCTACTATTTCTTCTTTAGAAAAATTAAGAAGAAGAAGTCTTTTTCTTTTTCTTTAAACCTTAAATTTTAGATGTTACTACGAGCGGATGTGTATAACAGGATGATACCAAGTAACATAGGCATCTAAACTCTAACCAAGTTTTCCCCTGCCCAATGGGCTGTTTCGGCGGCCGATTGGAGCAGTGCGCTGGTCTAAAGGTGTCCTTATCTAAAGCTTTTGTTTATGTAAGTAGAATAGTAGAACAGGTCCTGGCAGACTGCGATGACTTTTGGAAGTGCTCAACATCTCCTTCTTTTCTCCGATGAAGGAACTAGTTACCCAAGCATCACAAGGGGACTTTTCACTGGTTTACTTGATCAATCCTTTACCACTTCTATAAATGCCTGGCAGTTCTTCTTGCTCCCCAACACTTTTGAGTCACAATATGGAAGAATCATTTCTACTTCTCTTCATGGTCATAAACATGTTTTCCTTATCATCTCCCACCTCTCTTGTGAATCCTACACTCTGTCATGATGAGGATAGCTCTGCCTTGCTGCAGTTCAGGGAGAGTTTTGTTACTGATATGTGTGCTTCCAAC